>JAKSZT010050948.1:2296318-2414752 GCA_026826555.1 Tolypeutes matacus
ATAATGGTATTAAGATGGAAATTAATAACAGGTAGAAAAAGGGAAAATTCATAAAAATGTGTAGATTAAACAATACACTCTTAAATAATCAGTGATTCAAAGAAAAAAAAATGCAAGCAAAATCACTAAATATCTCAAGATGAATGAAAACAAAGACACAACATATAAAAATTTATGGCCATGGAGCAGTTGTAGCTCAAGTGGTTGAGCATCTGCTTCCAATGTATGATGTCCTTGGTTCAATCCCCTGTACCTACTAAAAAAATCATGGCAGTGCTAAGAATGAAGTTTATAGCCTTCACTGTTTACTTTAAAAAAGAAGAGCTAAAATCAACAACCTAACTGCACATCTGGAGGAACTAGAAAAAGAGCTGCAAGCCATCTCAAAAGCAAGCAGAAGAAAAGAAACAATAAAGATTAGAGCAGGAATAAATAAAATGGATAATAAAAATAGACAAAAGAGAAAAATCAATAGAACCAAAAGTTGGTTCTTTGAGAGGAACACAATTGAAAAATCCTTAGCTAGTTTAAACAAAAAAAAAAAGAGAGAGAGAGAGAAGATGTAAATAAAATTAGAAATGAGATGGGAGACAGTAACACTGACCCAGCAGAAATTAAAATATCAAAAGAGGATATTATTAACAACTGTACACCAACGAACTTGACAATATTCATGAAATGGATGAATTGTAGAAACCCATGAACAACATACACTGACCCTAGAAGAAATCAAATATCTCAACAAGCCAACCACAATTTTAAAAAATGAAACAGTCACCAGAAAACTTCCCAAAATGAAAGGCCCAAGACCAGATGGCTTTGAATGATTCTACCAATCATTCAAAGATAACCTAATCCCAATCTTGTTCAACCTCTTCCAAAAAATTGTAAAGGAAGGAATGCTACAAAATTCAGTCTCTGAAGCCATCACCTTAATACTAAAGCCAAATAGAAATATTATGAAAAAAGAAAATTATAGACCAACATCTCTAATAAATATAGATACAAAAATCTTCAAGAAAATAATTCCTAACCAAATTCAAAAGCACATTAAAATTATACACCATGGTCATATGTTTTTTGTTTTGAGGTACTGGTGCCAGGAATTGAAACCAGGGCCTCATATATGGGAAGCCAGTGCTGAAGCATTGAGCCATATGGCCCCCCCTGAGTTGGTTTTTCCATTTGTTTGCTTATTGTTTGTTTTTGTTCTTAACAAGCACTAGGAACTGAACACAAGACCTCTCATGTGGGAAGCAGGTGCTAAAATGCTTGAGCAACATCCACTCCCTGATCATATGGGTTTTATGACAGATATGCAAGGATGGTTCAACATAAGAAAATCAATCAGTATAACATACTGATTAGTAGGAGACAGAATGCTAGTTAAGAAGGGGGAGATGATACTGAATATATGTAGAATGTTTAATAAGGTCAATTATAAATATGTTGTAATGGATAAAGTTGATATTACCACATTCTAATGACTATTACACACACTGCTTATTTATAACCTGGGATCGTAGTTGAAAGATGTAGTCTAGGTAGGTTAATGTTAATTGAAAGACAGGATAAGGATAAACTAGGGGTTGTATAACAGTGATTTTGGTGGTAGATGAGGATTGTGGTTAATACTATAAATACAGGAATGTTCTTCAACTACAAGATGTTAAGAATTTGGTGATGAATAGGAAAAATACAACTAATATAGTTTATCAACTATAGTTACCAGTAATATTGTAATATTTTTGTAGAAATGGCAGAGAAGGTACTATATCAATATTAAAGGTAAAAAAGTGGGTTTAGTTTTATGAGATACAAATTTGATTAAACATTTTTCTTCAATTTCTTTATTAAGAAGGAGACGTTGGTCATGACATTTAAGCAATCTCTAATCATTTATTTATCTCTTTTCTATACAGGCTAAAAATAGTTTATTTCAAAGGCTGTGGCAGAACAAACTAAAATTAGGTCTTTTCCATCTCTGGACATATAAATGAACCTTCAACAATTATGAAGCACACAACCCAGTGTCCACATATTCTCCTTCCATCTAGCTGGTCAGAAAATATCTAATTATTAATATCTTCAGTAACATAAGCCCACTGTCGAAAAGACTCAAGTAATGGAATTCCTTTTCATTTTGGCTAATATTCAAACGTAAATACAATATTACTACTACTACTACTAATGATAATAATAATAATAACACTGACCCCTCACCAATTATTTTATTCAATAATTCGCCAACCCACCAAAAAAGACCACCATCCTCTTTCAGGAGGCTGCCAGGTGGGCTGGCGGTAGGGCTCCACCTGGAAAACCAAGCATCTCAGCACCGACAGTCACAATGTTAAGGGCCGAGGCAGGGTACTAGATCTAAGGGTGGCCCCACCCACAGATCTACCAGGGAGCAGCGATGGGAAGAGAGCAACCCTTTAACCCTATGGACTGCCATGGCCGTGTTCCGCGTCCGGCCCAGCTTGGGCCACGGCCCAGTGAGAGTCCGAGGTTAGAGAAAGTCCAAGCAGGGAGTTGCAGGCACCGGCTCTGTCCTTAGCCGGGTAAGGGGGGACCCTGGAAGCTATGACAGCACCCACGGACCTGACCTCCCAGCCGCCTCCCGTGGAGGTGAGAGTCGATCTGAGGAGCCCAGCGCCCGCCCTCCCTTCCTCCAGTCAAAGCTGGGGCCAGTGGGACACAGCCCGCAGCATTCTTTTGGGCCACGCGGGGCAGGAAGGTCACCGGTCGCAGAAGGCATCAGCTGAGGGCAGCGACATCAGCGATACTTGTCCTCCTCCCTCAGCGGCTTAGAATGAGCTGGTGCTGTTCCTTCAGCTTCTGAGCCTTCTCCCGGCAGGAGCGCATCGCCATTTCCGCGGCGAGAAGAGAAGCCCGGTACAACTAAGGGGGTGGCGGACTGAGGACTGCAGAGTGTAGGCACCTGGCGCCGCAGGGGCTGCGGGAGGACTCAGCCCAAGAAGCAGTGGCGGCCGTGGCTACTGGACCGGGAGGAGCAGCGGCGGCGGTGGTGGCAGCGCCTAAGTGTTCCGCCTCCTCGCCCGCGGGAGAAGGGGGAGTCATTTTTGTATCTTTCTTAACCCTGGAGAAACAATTGAGTTTGTTTTTAGAATTAAGATAAATGTGACTGGCAGAATTTTTCAGGCTAATGCTTCCATAAATTGTTATTGCCTTTTGTCTATTGTTTTATTTTTTGAAGTAGTTTAAGTGGTTGAGCTCCTGCTTCCCATGGAGAGGTCCTGGGTTCAATCTCTGGTACCTACTGGAAACAAAAATATGAAAAAACTATCATTGGGGAACAGATGTAGCTCAGTGGCTGAGTGCCTGCCTCTCATGTACGAGGTCCTGGGCTCAATCTCCTGTACCACTTTAAAAAACTTCAGTGTTGTAGGGGTGACGTCATCAACACAGCGACGGAAGCCATACCCAGAAAAAAACCTTCCCAGATACTCTGGCGAATGGTAGAGACTGTAGAAGGACGCCGCAAACTCTGAATTGAAGAAAGAGAAAAATATCAGGTAGGGAACTTCCATCCAGAAACTACAGGTCCTCTTCCCTTCCCTTTCAGTGGGTCCCGTGCTTGGGAGTTCTTCAGAGGCAGCAAGCAGCCTGGATCCCTCTCACTGGGGAACTCATAGCAGTGAGTTAGAACCCGAAGTTTATCCAGGTATAGAGACAGAAGCTCACAGAGACCCAGTGCTGAAAACAAGCTGCCGAGGAATGCTGAAAACAAAAGGGCCCCCATTTTAGGGGGGTGGGAATGAAAATCACAGCAGAATGGCTGTGACTGAGTGGTGCACTCACTCAAACCAGTTACTGTTGGGGGAATTCCTTAAATGTAGAATGGACTTTTCTGGGGTCCTACCTTTCTGGAATGACCCTGTCTGACTCTCAGAGGCAGGATAACCTAGTGGGGAAGAAACTTTTGGCAGAAAAGCTTCTCAGAGAAAAATGGAAGCGGGGGAGGGTTGCATTGAACTGCTGTTAGACTGGAGAGTCCCAGAAATGAAAAGTGTAAGGAAAATGGGGCACTGAGTGAGGAAGAGAATTTAAACAAATCATATGAGCTGGGGACAAATATCTGCACAAAACCAAATAGATCAAGATTCCTGGAGAAGAAGTAGAGGAAATAACCTGGCAAGTTATGGCAGGTTGTTATGTTTCAGATTCTGAGGAAATGAACACTTACAAGAGGTAGAAACCAAGTTAAGCTTCAGTTTGCTGATGTAGGGATTAGCATTAAGGAATCCATCTAGGGCCTATTTATTTAACAATTCCCCCACTTTGGTATGGCTTTCAGCCATTGAGAGTTGTGATCAAAGGTAAGGTGTTGAGCCCATTTTCAGTTACTGCCTAAGGTCTGGGAGCAGTACTTGCAGGTTATTTTCATGTTGGGCTCATGATGCCAATTTTTTCCATGATCATCATTTTTATATCATCCCAGACATAAATCATTTGCTGGGCAAATGATCTCAGACATAAAGAAATCACAAGTGAGAGAAAACAGTACACCAGGGAGACTATAATGAATACTAGAGTGATAAAAGACCCAACTGCCTACATCATAGTATGGGTCCTAAGCCCAGGACCCATGATTTTACCCAACTGAAATCAATGTGATCAAATCAGGTCTTTGAGGAAGGCCTTACCTGTTGAAACCATGTGGTCTTTTAAGTTATTTCATGCAATTGTATCTCAATTTCCCCAGAAGTGTGTAACCAGGTACAACAGGTAATGTTGGCAATGACAAAAATTCCTCCTTGTTTCAGCTAATAAGTAACAAGTTTGGCAATACTGTGGTCAAAAACAAGTTTAACTAATAAATCTAATGACTTTCTGTGCAGCTAGAGCTCTAGCAGTAGATTCAGTAATTTCTCCTATTGTGATTGATAAATATCTAAACCTGTGTTCATTTGTGTTACCCTCAAGCCAAGGTAGCAGCAATCTGCCAGAAGAGGGAAACTGAGAATCATTAACTCCCTGGGTAGATCCTGTTTTGCCTGAGACTGTAGATTGAGGGGTTTAGTCCAGTGAGAAGTTTCAGATTTATTATAAATTCCTAAGGGACTGTGAGGAGACAAAATGCACATTGCCCAGACATTTATCAGGTTTTAAGGTAATTTACTGCCCAGGCAAATATCTGATAAAATTTCCACAATAAATGTATTGCCTGACAGAACAATGTAAATAGAGTCAAGGTGATGTTTATAAATTCACATACTAGGAATACTATCATTTGTCCTTTGTATCCAAGGGTCTGTGGTATTGAGAGTTCAAGTGAAAGCTGACTAAAATTTATTTGTGTTGTGAATCTTTTGCAGATTCAGTGCCTTAAACATAAAAGTGGATACACGTTTTTAAGGTAACTTGTAGTTTGTTGAGGGATGTGGACTATTATAGTAAGTTTTCCAAATTCTTCTATCATATCTTTATAATTCTCTCAACCAGTTGTATCTATACTGTCATTGATACTGAACAAAAGCAGGTTCTTTCTTTCCAATACACTTTAAAAACAAATACCTGAGATACTGTGGTTCCAAGTCAGACAGTTTTTTTTTTTTTTTGTAAGGAAAACAAAGAGATCAATGGTCTAGCGATGGCCCAAAAATCTGTCTCCTTGATTGTGTGGAGTTTAGGGTTTTTATGGATTCAAACAGGGGATAGTAGATTGATTACAATGACAATAGTAAATATACACAAGCTGGTTTTCAAATAATCATAAACAAATATAAGGTTAGTTTAGAATAAACATTACAATAGTAAGTATACACAAGGGTAAGGTTAGTTCATGAAATAACCATGAACAAAGATTAAGTCAGACTGGAATAACCATCAGAATAGTTAGTATACACACTGGTGAGCCTTGTTTGCAATAACCATAAAGAAGCATGAGGTTGACCTAACCAGTTTCAGTAATTTCAGGTATTAGCTTTGGGCTATTCTATAATATACTGATAAAATAAGGGGAAAAGCATCTATATAATGACTCAATAATCATAAACTTTTGTTAATTATTAATGTTTGGTTATAAGTTTACAGATCCAAGAATGCTTAAAGCAGAGTAAAAACCTTGGGTCTAGTATTCATATTTTATATGAAACAAATGTTTCTCTCTGATTGAAACAGGCTGAAGCATTTGTAATAAGAATGAAATTTGTTTTGGGTAGAACACTGTGGTCCCTTGCAATATGCATAGATCAGGGTTTATGGTGACAAATTCCAACAGTCTATAAGGTTCCCTCCTTTGAAATGTCCTTGGAGAAGCAAACAATGGCATTGTCTTTCTAGGCCAGTACAAGGACAAAGCAAAGGGAAATATAAAGGTTTTATGTATTTTAAGTATTAGTAAGGTAGAATCTATGTGAGGACTTGTTTTTTGTTAGGACTTGATATGTCACCTAGAGAATAAGTCATCTACTTTGTGACATTTTCTACTTCCCTTCCTTGCTTGTTTGATTTTTAAGTCTTCATAATTAGTTCAGGAGTCTGATGGAATTTTTTTTAGTTAAGTAATGTGGACCCATGGCTCAACACAACCTGTAATTAAGTTGCATTATCAGAAGTTAGTAGTACTTGGTAGAGTTCCTCTTAATGAGGATCTAGGGTTATCTTTAGTCTGTGTCATTTCTAGTAGACCCATTATCCTGGTGACAGATTATGATTAATGGAGTGTCTGTTAAGTGGGACAGGAAAGGTGTCCTTTACTTGAGGATAATCTTTGGTATAGTGCATTAAGGATTTGCAAATTGGGTCATGTCGTAGTGTGACAATAAGTGATCAGTTCTCAATTTATTCTCACAGGTCTGCTAGGAGCAGCTTCATATGGGGAGAATTTGAGCTTCCTAAAAGGAATGTTATGAATAAACAGAGGGCCAAAGGAAAATTTTGAGCCAGGAAAGGCTAGGTTCTTCAGTTAACTTAGGCAGTATTAATTTAATTTTGTAATTACAGCTGTTTTACTTATGGCTGTTTTTGCATGAAAAATAAGCAAATGCATTTTTAAAACTATTCAGACTAAGTCCTTTCTGTGTAAGCCTGTATCTTAATGATGGCAACAGTAATGGGAGGAAATTGGTAGAAAGGAGAAAATTTACTGGTCTACAATTTTCAAGTGGCATACCAGAAGTTAGGAACCCTCTTTAATCCCATAGCATGCTGAAATCACTATAGATCAGGTGTTCTTAACCAGGTGTATTAGTCAGTCAAAGGGGTGCTGATGCAAAATATGAGAAATCTGTTGGTCTTTATAAAGGATATTTATTTGGGATAGAAGCTTATGCTTACCAGGCCATAAAGCATAAGTTTCTTCCTTCACTAAAGTCTTGTCATGTGTTAGAGCAAGACAGCTGCCAACATTTGCCAGGGTCCAGGCTTCTTAGGTTCCTCTCTTCCCAGGGCTCCATTTCTCTCTGGGCCTAGCGCCTCTGGTTCCTCCACAAGGCCAGCTGTAGACTATCAGGCAAATGGCTTGTCTCTATCCTGGGGCTTTCTCTCCTTCCTCATGACCAAGTTCCTCTTGTCAGCTCACCTGCTGGGGCTCCAGCATCAACACTCCAACATCAGAACTACTCCAACTCTGTCCTTTGCCATGCCTTTTATATTTGATTCACCACCCACCAAGGGGTGGGGCTCAACACCCTACTGATGTGGCCCAGTCAATGCCCTAATCATAACTTAATCATGCCCAGATTAACAGACCAGTGTACAAGCATAATCCAATATCTACTTTTGGAATTCATAACTATATCAAACTGCCAAACTGCTACACCAGGTGAAAGATTTCAGGGTGTCTGTGAGCTTGAATTGAAATTTTTAATTTAAAGAAGTACTGATGTTGATTGTCATAAAACTATTTGCTGCTACCTTCTGAGAAGAGGTCTGTGGTTTTCACCTGACTGGTGCAAGGATCCATGAGAAAAAGAACCCCTGCTATAGATGTTAACAGAATTTCCTTCTGATAGAAAGCAGGTTTGGGTAAGAGCACAGAGTTCATCCTTTTTGGAGGAAGAAACTTGTGGATGGCTACCTTATTCAGTCAGTATGTGGTATAGCCTGTTTGGAATATACCCTTAACAATCCTAGCATAAGAAGCATTAACAAATAGAATGACATCTGTGTTGATCATGTATGGAGTCATTAATTTTGAAGTTACCAGTTTATAGTCATGGGGTATCCCCTCATTGGATAAAGGTAGTAGAGTTGCAGGGTCAATAACTTTGCAATATTTTAGGTGAAGGTTAATAGGTGAAGTAGAAGGGTCACATAAGAAGTCATTTTCTGGAGGAAAAATGTTCGGTCTGCTCAGAGATAAGTTCACTGAGGCTATAATTAATTTGACAGTTTCTGCTGAATCTTTAACACAATTTGGGTAAGAACAGACAGGTGCATCAAGGTGGAAGTTGTAATATGCAATAGATATGGAGTTTCCTCTGTGTTCTTGAATTAACAACTCTAAGATTTGGTTATATAACCATTTACTCCAATTATTTCCTATTAACAAGGAGAATAGATCCTGATTGAATCTATGAAAATAATTCTAGTGCCATAAATTTAAGAATATTCAGTATGAGTCAAATTCTGGAGGGATCAGGCAAGGAGATAAAGATGAATGTTTTATGAATTATGCATTATAGATAGCGTAATTCAGTAAGGAATCCTTTGTATCTGGAAAATAGAATAACAAAGTATTAACAATAATCCAAAGAAAACTATGGTCATTCTTTATCAGTTCATTTAGCCCCAAGTAAATAATCCATGTTTCATTAGAGCTTCTGTGATCAATCTCAAGCACCTATCAGCTTTTTCATTAAAATTCTGGAGATCTGGACTCAGTACAGTGGTGAACTCTCAAAATTATTTAAGGAATGTCATTAGAATCTGGTGCCTGAGAGAATTTGGCATAGTCCTTCCCATATGTCTCTGAGACAGCCCTTTATGTTGAAGATTAAGCACACTGGCCTGTAGCTGATTGCGTTTTCAGGGAAGCATCAGAATAAAAACTATTAGCAGAAGACAGAAAATTTAAAATATCCATGGTTAATTTATTGCTGTTTTATAAAAGTGAACAATCAGGTGAGAGGTCACAAAACATTATTTTAAGAACCACTGAAATTATGACCAATAATATCGTTGTCTAATATCAGACTTACCAGTACTTGGACAACCTGTGGTCACTGAAGATATTGACCAGTCTCTAAGAACTTTATATAATTTCTGAAATTTTTATATTAATAACATTTTGTCCTATAATTTAGCCAACAGAAAGTTACAAAATCATTTTTAATTTGATAACACTTCCTATGCAATTGATAACATATCAGATAAAACTAACTGGTTTATCACCTCTCTTTTTACAAGGTGAAAGAGAAAAATCCTTTGTGATTTTACAAGGACCCTCTGGAAAATCCCAATGAGAGTCTGAGATCAAGAAGATATTATTTATGGCTCAATTTTTGTGTCAGACACCTAAATATAGAAATAAAGAAAACATGGGGTTCCTTTGAGCTTACACTTTCTCATTTGTCTTTTGCAGAGTCCTTTAATGAAAATTTTCTTGCATTTCTTAGTAAATTCTGAGTACTAAATAAGGTAGGCATTACATTTAGCTATTTAGTTTGGGAGCTCCTTTTCTAGAGTGATGAGTAATTTTGTCTAATTGGACATTTCCCAAAATGGACATGGAAATTCCAGACTGTCTTTGGTGAGACTTTGCCATTTTGTTAGATTGTACAACTTCCAGTCCGTAATTTTATTTATTTTTTAAAGAAACTTTAGATTATATAAATGTTACATAAAAATATAGGGGATTCCCATATGTTTCACTTCCTCCCCTAACACACTATTCCATGTTAACAACATCCTACATTAGTGTGGTACATTTGTTAAAATTTATGGACACATATTGAAGAATTATCACTAACCTTGGATTATAGTTTATAGTATAGGTTACACTCTGTCATGCACAATTTTTAAAGTTATAACAAAATATATAATGGCCTGTATCTGTCATTGCAGTGTCATTCAGGACAATTCCAATGTCCCATAAAATGCCCCCATATTACAACTATTCCTCCCTCTCCCT
Organism: Tolypeutes matacus; assembly: GCA_026826555.1. NCBI lineage: Eukaryota > Metazoa > Chordata > Mammalia > Cingulata > Chlamyphoridae > Tolypeutes > Tolypeutes matacus. The sequence goes on from JAKSZT010050948.1 coordinate 2,306,421, forward strand.
CTGTATAGAACCTCTGGTAGCCACTGCTGCCACATCCATGTTAAAGTTTCTTCCATTGCTAGAATAGCAGTAAGTTTATAGTAGAATAATAAAGTTCATTTTAGTCCATTGTTCATTCCCCAATCTTGAGGATTTTGGGATTGTGATGCCCACTCTGCCTTTAATTGAAAGGGGATTTAGATCCCTTGGGACAGATGGATGGAATTGTGTTGCTTGGAGTTACAGACTCTCTCTGTTCCTTGGGATTAGTGTTGTCCTTTATCATACCATTGTTAGTTGCCCTGGGTGAGTCCAATGAACTGGAGAGTATGTTTTGCAACTCTGCTGAGATTCAGGGCCCATCTGCCATGTGGACAGACCAAAAATTTAAGTGTCTTGGACATACACCTATCAAGTATAATCATAACTATAGGTTCAAATAGAAGGGGCAGAAGAGCCATGTGTAGGGAAACCACAGGTGAGTCCAGCTCTGTCACAATGGCAAGCATAAATTCCAAAGTAAGGCCCTCTCTCAGGGTGCCAAACTCCTGAGCTGTCTGCCCTGCCTGTAGTGTCTGGGTTTCTCTAGAACCCTCAGGAGTCCCACTATTTCAGGCAATATTTACTGTGGCTGTGAGGTCCTGCTGAGATATGCATAAGTGTAACCTCTGGAATGACCTCCTGACATTTTGAAATCTCTTAGCCATAAAAACTCATTTGTATTTACCATTTCCCCCTTGGTTAAGGTCTTTTTCCAGGTGTATTGGTAATTGGTGCTTGGTAATAATCTCTTGGTTCCAGGGAGGCTCATCCCCAGGAGCATGTTGGGGAAATATCATGTGTTTATATACTGAGTTTAGCTTAGAGAGATGCCACATTAGAGCAACAAGGAGGCCCTCAGGAAGTAACTTAGGCAACATATGATTTATCTAATTTCAGAAAATTTTATCAACTCCAAAGGAAACCTCATACCCACAAAAGGAGTTATGCCATATTCCCCACTACCCTCAATCTCTGCCAACCATTAATCATCTTTGTCTCTATTGATTGGCCTCTTCTGGATATTGCATATACATGGAATCTTTTAAAAATGTGACCTTTTTTTTTTTTTAATCTGGCCGAAGTTTTGAAAACACCTAGCATGTTTTCAAGTCTTTTCTATGGTATAGCTTATACCATTACTTCATTCCATTTTATGACTGAACAAAATTCCAGTTTATGGATATTACACATTTTGGTTATCCATTTATTAGGTGGTAGAAATTTGGGTTGTTTCTACCTGTTATTGTAAATAATGCTAATATGAATATTTTTACAGAAGTACTTGAATATCTTTCTTCAATTTTGGGGGGTATATATCAAGGAAGAGATCTGCTAGATCAGCAAATTCTGTGTATGTCTTATTGAGGGACTGTATAAATATTTTATTCAAATACATACCTGCCAGTGTATGTACAAGGACTCCAATTTCTCCACATCCTTACCAACAGTTATTTCAGATTTTCAAAAAAGTATAACCACCCAAGCAGGTTTGAAGTGATGTCACATTTTGGTGTTGATTTCCATATCCCTAATAACTAAAGATGTTGAGCATTATTTCCTTTGTTTGTTTTTCAATTGCATATATTCCTTGAAAAAATGTCTATTTGAATACTTTGTCCATTTTTAGTTAGATTGTCTTTATGTTAAATGGTAAAGGTTTTTTAAAATATATATATTCTGGGATATTAGGCCCTTCTCAGATATGATTGGATAGTATTTTTTCCTTTTTGTAGGGTATCTTTTCAGTTTCTTGATCAGGTTTCCTTTGATTAAAAAGTTTTTAATTTTTATGAAAAACAATTTGCTATTTTTATTTCTAGTGATTTTAATGTGATATCTAAGCAACAATTGCCACATGAAAAATAATGAAGAATTACTCATATTTGCTTGTAAGAGTGGGTATAGTTTTGCTCTTACATTTACATCTCTAAGTGACTTAATTATTTATAAATATTTTAAAGTAAAGATCAAAATTCATGCTTTGCATGTTCATATCCAGTTGTTCCACCACATGATGAAGACACTGTTCTTTTCTGAGTGCAAGAACTTGGTGCCATGTATGTTGAAAATAAATTGAAGATATATATGTTTATTTCCAAAGTATCAATTCTATTCTTTTAGATGTTTATATTTATGCCAATAATACACTATTTTAATAAATGTATATTTGTATTATGTTTTGAAATATAAAATTGGATATCTTCTAGTTTTGTTCTTTTTCAGTATAATTTTATCTATTAAGGTTTCTTTATAATGTTATGATTTCAAGGGTAAGCTCTTACATTTATTTTTATAAAATAAATCAACTTTACTGATACATATTAATAAAGCATAAATTTATCTGAAGTGTACAGTGAGTGGTATTTGGTATTATCACATAGTTTGCATTCATCACATCCATAATCATTAGAGCATTTTCATTGAGAGGTGAAGAATTTCCTTGTTTGTTTCTTTGTTTTTTGTTTATTATTATATTTATTTTTTAATGGGCTATGAGATTTTGATAAGCATTCATTGTATCTCTATATGTTTTGTGGGTAGAATTGCCACCTTAACCATATTAAATATACTATTCCATTAAATGGGATTACTTTCCATTTTTTTAGGTCCTCTTTAATTTCTTTCAGCAATATTTTATATAATATAAATCTTGCATACCTATAAATTTATTCATAGCAATTTTATTTTTGATGCCTCTGAAAATTAATTTTTTCTTAATTTTCTTTTTGGATTCTCACAATTTGTCTAAATACAACTGACTTATGCATGTTAATCTCTTACCCTGCAACTTTACTGCATTTATTTAATGCTCTAATAGGGTGTGTGTGTGCATGAATGTAAATAGACATGTGTTTGTATGGCTGCTATGAGATTTTTCTACATGTAAGATCATGTAATCTCAGAATAGAGATCATTTTACCTCTTGTTCTAAAATATTTTTTTGTTAGAGAGCTGTGAAATTTCAAAGCAATCATGAACATGTGTAGAATTCCCATACAACAACCAGCCATCAACACACTATATTTTTGTGTGAACATTTGTTACAAAATTATGAGACAATGACATGTGACTATTACCATTAACTGTGTTAGTATTCATTTTGAATATTTTTTTCCACTCTCCCATTATGAACACAGTACATCTTTGCATTGATACAAGAATATTACAGTATTGCTGTTAACAATAGTCCATAGGTTACATTAACTGTATTTTCCCATGCTTCTCCACATTCTTACCACCTTGCAATAGTGATCTACATTTGCTGTATTTCATAGAAGGACATTTCATCTTTGTACTGTTAACCACAGTTTTCATCCACCTCTGGGTTCACTATGTTATTCAGTCCCTAGATTATTCTAGAGTTTCAATTCACATTTATATCCTGAGACTACCCTTTTCAGCCTCAATCCCATATATAGACCAGCTGCATTACTTCTATTCACTATGTGTTACCATCAACTCCATTTCCACACATTTACAGTCAAGTTCATTAAAACTTCCATATACATTAATCATCAGTACACCTTCTTAGCCCTCCACTTATTTCCTAATAACCTTTACATTTGATTTTAACTTCAAGCATTTATTATTCATATTTAATTCATATTAGTGAGACTATGCAATATTTTTCCTTTTTTCTCTGGGTTATTTCACTTAAAATCATTTCATCCATGTTATCATATGTGTCCCAATTTCATTTTTGCTTAAAGCAGCATAGAAGTCTATCATAACTATATACCACATTTTGTTATTCCATTTATTGGTTGATGGTCACGTGGGTTGCTTCTATTTTTTTGCAACTATGAACATTGTTGTGCTAATGTTTGTTTGTAACACAGTTTTCAGTTCTTCTGAATATATCCCTAGAAGAGGAATTGTTGGATCATATGCAAATATATATTTAGCTTCCTGAGGAACTGCCAAACTGTCTTCCACAGAGGCTGCACCATTTTACAATCCCACCAACAATGAAGGCGTGTTCCTTTTTCTCCACATCCTCTCCAGCATGTTATCTGCTTTTTAATAATGGCCATTCTATGCTGTGAGATGGTAACTCATTGTCATTTTGTTTCATTTTTCCCTAATAGCTAGTGATATTAAACATTTTTTCATGTGTTTCTTTGGCCATTTATATTTCCTCTTTGGAGACATGTCTATTTAAGTCTTTTGCCCATTTTTAAAATTGTTTTGCTTACTCTATTGTTGAGTTGTATGATCTCTTTAAATAGAATGGAAATCAAACCTTTATTGGATAAGTGGTTTCCAAATATATTTTCCCATTGAGAGGGCTGCCTTTTTACTTTCTTGGCAAAGTCCTTTGAATCACAAAAGTGTTTTTAAGTTTGAGGAGGTCCACTTTATCCCATTTTCTTTCATTGCTCATGATTTCAGTATAAGGTTAAAGAATCCATCTCATATCACCAGGTCTTGGAGATGTTTTCCTACATTTTCTTGTAGGAGCTTTATGGTTCTAGTGCCTGTATTTAGGTCTTTGACCTATTTTGAGTTAATTTTTATATAAACTTTGAGATAGAGGTCCACTTTCTTTCTTTTGGCTATGGATATCCAGTTCTCCCAGCACCAGTTGTTGAATAGATTATTCTGTCCCTACTGGGTGGCTTTAACAGTCTTGTCAAAAATCACTTGACCATAGATGTGATTGTTTCTTAACCACCCATTTTGTTCCATTGGTCTGTGTGTCTATCTCACACCAGTAACATGCTGGGTTGTTGTTTTTTTTTAACCACTGTAGCTGGGTAAAATGATTTAAAGTCTAAAGAGAAATTCCTCCAACTTCACTTTTAATTTTTAAGATGTTTCTAGCTATTTGAGGCAGCTTACCCTTCCAAATAAATTTGATAATTGTGTTTTCTATTTGTTTACAAATACTGATGGAAGTTTTTATCAGGATTGCATTGAATCTGTATATCAATTTGGGTAGAATTGATATCTTAATAATAATTAGTCTTCCAATCCATAAGCATGGAGTATTCTTCCAATTATTTTGGTCTTTTTAAATTCTTTTAGCGCTGTGTTGTAGTTTCCTGAATACAAGTGCTCTACATCCTTGGTTGAGCTTATTTCTAAATACTTAATTCTTTTAGATGCTATTCTAAATGGAATTTTTTTCCTGAATTCCTGCTCAGAATGAACATTAGTGTATAGAAACACCCCTGGTTTTTGCATATTGATCTGTATCATACCATTCTACTGAAATAATTTATTAGGTCTACCACCTTTGTTGTAGATTTTTCAGAACTTTCTAGGTATAAGATCATATCATCTGCAAATAGTGAAAATTTTTCTTCTTGCTTTCCAGTTTGGATGACTTTTATTTCTTTTTCTTGCCTGTTTGCTCTAACTAAAACATCTAACAACAGTGGTGCCAAGACATCCTAGTCTTGTTCTTGATCTCAGTGGGAAAGTTTTCATTATTTCACCTTTGAGTACAATATTAGCTTAGGGTTTTTCATATATAGCCTTTATCATGTTGAAAAAGTGTCCTTCAATTCCCATCTTTTATAGTATTCTGTCAAGAAAGAATGTTTTTCTTTGTCAAATGTCTTTTCTACATCAATCAAAAAGATCATGTGATTTTTCTTATTTGATTTATTAATGTGATGTATTACACTGATTGATTTTCTTGTGTTGGACCACTTTTGCATGCCTGATATAAAACCCACTTGATCATTGTAGCAGTTTGGCAGTTTGATATAGTTATGAATTCCAAAAATAGATATTGGATTATGCTTGTAAACGAGTCTGTTCATCTGGGCATGATTAAGTTATGATTAGGGATTTTATTGGGCTATGTCAGTAGGGTGTTGTGCTTGGTGGGTGGGGTTTCAAAGAGAAAAGACATGGCTAAGGACAGAGTTGGAATTTTGAGTTGAAGTTCTGATGCAGAGTCTTGAGCTGGAGCCCTGGGAAATAAGCACACAGAGGAGCTTGGTCATGAGGAAGGAGGGTAGGCCCTGGGAAAAGAGATGATCCATTCACCTGACAGTTTACAGCTGGCCTTGTGGAGAGAGCCAAAGGCTAGAGAGCCTCAGTCTACAGCTGACCTTGTGGAGGAAACAAACGAGCTGAGCTCGGAGAGAAATGGAGCCCTGGGAAGAGAGGAACCCAAGAAGCCTGAACCCTGGCAAACATCAGTAGCTGTCTTGCTCTGGAAGTGTCAACAGACTTTGGTGAAGGAAGAAAATTATGCTTTATGGCCTGGTAACTGTAAGCTTCTACCCCAAATAAATACCCTTTATAAAAACCAATTGATTATTGGTAGTTTGCATCAGCACCCCTTTGGCTGACTAATACAATGGTGTAGAATAATTCTTTTTTATGTGTTATTGTATTCAGTTAGCAGGTATTTTGTTGAGATCTTTTTCATCCATATTCACTAGGGAAATGGGTCTGTAATTTTCTTTTTGTAATCTCATTATCTGGCTTTGGTATTAGGGTGATATTGCTTAGTAGAATGAATTCAGTAGTGTTCCTTTTTAGGAAGACCTTGAATAAGATTGGTATTAAATCTTCTTTGAATCTTTGGTAGAACACATCTGTGAAACCATCTGGTCCTGGGCTTTACATTTTGGGGAGTTCTTTGATGATGGTTTCAATCTCTTTACTTGTGATTCATGTGTTTAGGTCTCCTATTTCTTTAAGGGTTACTGTAGTTTGTATATTCCTAGGAATTTTTCCATTTCTTCTACATTGTCTAGTTTGTGGGTGTATACTTGTTCAAGTATACTCTTTTTTAAAACAAATCAATTTTATTGAATAAATGCATACAATTCATCCAAAGTATATAATCAGTGGTATTTGGTATAACCTCATAGCTGAGCGTTTATCACTTCAATCATTGTTAGAGCATTTTCATTATTTCAATAGTAATAATAAAGTTATTTTTGGCTATTCTGGCTATTATTTATTTACTAAGCTGTTTTACTGAAATATATTCACATACCATATGATGTATCCAATGGGTATAATCAATGGCTTTCAGCATAATCACAATATTGTGCATTCATCATTATAAAAAGATTTACAGCAATTTCATTACTTCAACAGAAAAATCCCACATCCCTTGGTATTCCTTTCCCAGTCCTATATAACCATGAATCTAATTTCAACTTTATAAATTTATTTATATTTGCATTTTATATAAATGGAATCATACAATGTTTCACAATATATTCAGTTCATAGTAGCACAAGCATACAGTATTTGTCCTCTTGTGTCTGGCTTGCTTCACTCAACATAAAGTCCTCCAGGCTTATCCATGTTTTCATATGCTTTATGACATCATTTCTTCCTACAGGTGCATAATGTTCCATCATTGACCACAGTGTATAGCATAATACACCACAGTTTGTTAATCCATTCATTAGTTGATTGGACAACTTGGTTGTTTCCAACTTTTGGCAACCATGAATCATGTTGCTATGAACATTGTTGTGCAGATGTCTATTCATGTCACTGATCTCAGTTCTTCTGGGTATATATCCAGTAATAATATTGCAGGGTCATGTGGCAAATCTATATTCAAATTCTTTAGGAATTGCCTGTACCATTCTACATTCCCACCAACAGTGAATTAATTTTCCTATTTTTCCACATCCTCTCCAACACTTTTGTTACACTTGCTTTGGGTGTGAGGGCCAAGAAACCACCACCTACCAAAATGTCTTTAAATGTTTTTCTACAGTTCTTCTAGTAGTTTTATGGTCCTGGGCTTTTAAATTTAAGTCTTTCATCCATTTTGAGGTAATTCTTATATAGGGAATGAGGTAGGGGTCCTCTTTCATTCTTTTGGTTATGGATATTCAGTTCTCCCAGCATTATTTTTTGAAGAGACTGTTTTGTCTTGTTAACATGGACTTTGTAGGTTTGTCAAAAATCAGTTGGCCGTAGAGGTGAGGGTTTATTTCTGGACTCTCAAATCTATTGAACAGAGAACAATGTATCTCTCTTTATGCCAGAACCATGCTGTTGTGACCACTGTAGCTTTGTAATATGTTTCAAGATCAGGTAGTGAAATTCCTCCCATGTCATTCTTTCTTTTTAGAATGCTTTTGGCTATTTGGGTGCACTCTCCCATCCAAATGAATTTGGTAATTGCCTTTTCTATTTCTGCAGAGTAGGCTGTTGGAATTTTTATTGGTCTTACATTGAATCTATCAACCTCTTTGGGTAGGATTGAAATAGTCATATTATTTAGTCCTCCAATCCATTTGTACAGAATGTCTTTCCATTTGTTTAGGTCTTCATTAATTTCTTTTACCAATTTTATTTTTAGTTTTTTGCATGGTATTCTTGTACTACTTTGGTTTGATTGATTCCTATGTATTTGAGTTTTTTTGTTGCTATTATAAATGGAATTTCCCCCCTGATTTCCTCCTCAGGTTGTTTAATACTAGTGTATAAAAACATTAGTATTTTTGCATGTTTATCATGTATCCTGACGTTTTGCTGAACTCATTTATTAGCTCAAGTAGCTTTGTCATAGACATTTCAGAATTTTCTAAGTATAGGATCATGTCACCCACAAATAGTGAGAGTTTTTCTTCCTCTTTCCTATTTGAATGCCTTTAACTTTTTCTTGTCTAATTCCTCTAACTAGAACTCCTAGTAACATGTTGAATAACAACAGTGACAGTGACCATCCTTGTCTTGTTCCCAAACTTAGAGGGCAAGCCTTCAACCATTTCCCATTGAGTACAATGTTGGCTGTGGGTTTTTCATATATGCTTTTTACCATATTGAGGAATTTTCCTCCTATTCCTATCTTGGAATTATTTTCATCAAGAAAGGATGCTGGCAACTCCAAAAAAAACAAAAAAAACAAAAAGGGTGTGCTGGATTTTATCAAATGCCTTTTCTGCATCATTTGAAATGATCATGTATTTTTTTTCCTACAATCTGTTAATGTGGTGTATTATGTAGAATGATTGTCTTATGTTGAATGAGCCTTGCATGCCAGGAATAATTCCCACTGTGTCGTGATGTACAAGTCTTTTTATAGGTTGTTGGATTTGATTTGCAAGTATTTGTTGAGAATTTCTTAGCATCTATGTTCATTAGAAAAATTTTTCTGTAAGTTTCTTTTCTTCTAGTGTCTTTATCTGGCTTTGGCATTAGGGTGATGTTGGCTTCATAAAATGTTTTGGGTAATTTTCCCTCCTCTTCAATTTCTTGGGTGGTTTTAAACAGGATTTGTGTTAATTCTTTTCAAAATGCTTGGTAGAATTCACCTTTCAAGCCATCTGGTCCTGGACTTTACTTTGTTTGGAGATTTTTGATGATAGATTCAATATTTAAATGTGATAGGTTTGTTAAGTTCTTGCATTTCTTGCAGTGTAAGTATAGGTTACTTGTGCATTGCTTGGAATTTGTCCATTTCATTTAGGTTATCTTTTTTGTTGGCATACAGTTTCTCAAAATATTCTCCTGTGGTCCTTTTTATTTTTGTGGGGTCTGTTGTAACTTCCCCCCTTTCATTTCTGATTGTATTTGTTTACATCTCTCTTTTTTCTTTGTTAGTCTAGATAGAGGTTTGTCAATTTTATTTAGCTTCTCAAAGAATTGTCTTTTCCTTTAATTGATATTCTGTATTATTTTTAGCTCTCAATTTCATTGATTTCTACTCTAACCTTTATTATTTCTTTCCTTCTGCTTATTTTTGGTTTGGTTAGCTGTTGTTTTTCTAGTTTTCCAATTATTCAGTTATATCATCAATTTTGGCTATTCTTATTTAAAAAAGTGTTTAGTGCTATACATTTTCCTCTCTAGATGCTTTTGCTGTATCCCATAAGTTTTGATAATTTGTGGTCTTGTTTTCATTTTTCTCAATATGTTTACTGATTTCACTTGCAATTTCTTCTTTGACCCCCTGATTATTTAGGAGTGTGTTCTTTAGCCTCCACACTTTTGTGAATTTACCTCTTTCTTAATATTGATTTCCAGTTCCATTGCATTATGATCTGAGAAGTTACTTTATAAAATTTAAATCATTTTATAGTTATTGAGAGCTCCATTGTGCCTGTGTGGTCTATCCTGGAGAAAGATCCATAGGAACTACTGAATTTTGGTGCAGTGTTCTTTTATATGTCTTTTACATTTAACTCATTATCTTATAGTTCAAGTTCTCTGTTTCCTTGTTGATATTCTTTCTAGCTGTTCTATCTAGTTATGTATGTGTTGTGTTGAAGTCTTCAATGATTACTGTAGAGACGTCTGTTTCTCCCTTCAATTTTGCCGGGGTTTGCCTCATGTATTTTGGTGTATCATGATTAGGTGCAATAGGTATTTATGACTGTTATATCTTCAGATTGTCCATTTTATTAATATACAATGGCCTTCTGTACCTCTTATAACTCTTGCATTTAAAGTCTGTTTTTGTCTGATATTAGTATAGCTACCCCTGCTCTTTTTTGGTTACTGTTTGTGTGGAGTATATTTTTCCAACCTTTGACTTTTATCTCATTTGTATTCCTGGGTCTAAGGTGATTCTCTTGTAGGCAGAATATGGTTGGCTTGTGTTTTTATCCATTCTGTCAGCCTATATCTTTTGATTGGGGAGGTTAATCCATTCACATTCTGTAGCTGCATTATTTTTTGGAAAAAATAATATATTTTATAAAATATTACCCACATTTTTAACAAATCATTTTATTGATACATTTTAATAAAACATGCAATTCATCCAATTTTTTAATTTCTTTATTACTATAACTGAAAGAAAATGCTCTATTCATGATTGAAGTGAGGAATGCACAATTATGTAGTAATATAAAAAACCATTGATTGTAAATTCATTATTTACTTCCATTATTTTATTCTTTCTTTTTCATTTGCTATATTTTGTTTTTAATCTGTCTTTTTACTATTTTGGTTATCCTTTATCCTATTCCTTTTATGCACTCCTCAAAGTCTCTCTAGTCTTTTTCTTTCAGGATCCAAGGCTTCCTTCACTATATCCTGCAAAGATGGATTCTTTTTTTGAACTCTCTTAGTTTGTTTGTGAATGTTTCATACTCATCTTCATATTTGAAGGAGAATTTTGCCGGATACAAAATTCTCAGTTGGCAGTTTTTCTCTTTCAGGCTCCTAATTGTATCATACCACTGTCTTCTTGCCTCCATCATTTCTGATGAGTAATCTGCACTAAGTTTTACTGGGTGCCCCTTGTATGTGATGGTTTACTTCTCCCATGCTGTTCTCAGGATTTTCTCTTTATCTTTGATGTTTGACATTCTGAATAGTATGTGTCTTAGAATAAACCTATTCAATCTGAATATATTCAGATTGGGGTATACTGCACTTCTTGAACAGGTAAGTTCATTTCTTTTTTGAGAGTTGGAAAATTTCCAGCTATTATTTCCTCAAATAGTCATTCTGCCCCCTTTTCCTTCTCTTCCAATTCTGCAACTCCCATTACACATATGTTGTGTGTTTCATGTTGTCATTCAACTTCCTGATTCCCTGGCACTTTTTCCCATTCTTTTCTATATCTGTTCTTTACTTTCTTCAGTTTCAGTTGTTGTGTCTTCAATATCACTTATTCGTTCTTTTATCTATTGTATGCCTCTAATGTGTTTTAATTTATTTTTATTTTTTTAAAAGATACTTAGATTATACAAATGTCACATAAAAAAATATAGGGAATTCCCATATGCCCTGCTCCCCACACCACCCATATTTTCCCACATTAACAACATCCTTCAGTAGTGAAGTACGTTCATTGTAGTTGATGAATATATTTTGGAGCACTGCCACTAAGTGTGGATTAAAGTTTACATTGTAGTTTACACTCTCTCCCCCAAAATTCTGTACATTATGACAAGATTTATAATGACCTATATCTGTCATTGCAATGTCATTTAGGACAAAACCAAAGTCCCAAAAATGTCCCTGTATTACTCCTGTTTTTCTTTCTCCTTGTCCTCAGATCCTCCAGTGGCCACTACCTCCAAATCAATGATATGATTTCTTCCATTCCTAGAATAACAATAAGTCTATAGTAGAATAACAGTATGTCTACTTTAGCCCAAAGTTCCTTACCCAATCCTTAGGATTCTGGGGTGGTGATGTCCTCTCCACCTCTAATTGAGAGGGGGCTATGATCCCATAGGGCTGATGGAAGGAATTCTCTTGCTTGCAGTTGCAGACTCTCTCAGGTCCTTGGTATGTTAGTTGTCCATCATCACCTCCATGTTAGTTGTCTGGGTTGAGATCAATGTACTGGAGAATAGGTGTTCCAACTCTGATGAGATTCAGGTCCCAGCTGGAACATGGACAGCCCAAAGATTTAAGTCTCTTGGACATACACCTACCAACTCTAATACTAATTATTGGTTAAAATAGAAGGACAGGAGGGCCATGTGTACTTAAACCACAACAGACTCCAACACTGTCACATTGGGGAGCATATATTCCAAAGTAGGGCCCACTGGCAAGGCACCAAACTCCTGAGCTATCTGCCTGGTCTGTAGTGTCTGGATGTCTCCAGAGCCCGCAGGAGCCCTGCTCTTTGGGGTAGTATCTACTTTGGCAGTCACAAAGATCCTGCTGAGATGTGCAAAAGTGTAAACTCTGGAATGACCTCCTGACTCACTTTGAAGTCTCTTAACCATATAAACTCATTTGTTTTTACCATTTCCACCTTTTAGTCCAGGTCTTTTTCCAGTTGCATTGCTAACTGGGGCTTGGTAGTAATCCCTTGGTGCCAGGGAGGCTCATCCCTGGGAGTCATGTCCCACACCAGGGGGAAGGTAATGCAATTATATGCTGAATTTGATTTAGAGAAAGGCCACATTTGAGTAACAAGGAGGTTCTCAGGAGGTAAATCTTAGGCACCCTATAATACTAGGCTAAGTTTCAATTTGAACACTAAAAGTTCATAAGAACAGTCATTAATATCAAGGGCCCATCAATGGACCATCCTCCTTCACTAGTCACTGGCCCTGTTCCATTAGAAAATGTGGCAGAGCTCCCAAGGATTGGAAATTGATATTCTTCTGGTTATTGTGAGAAACTCCACCCTAAATGACAATGCCCCATGAACACTGGAATACATTTATAAGCCTTAAAGGTATGCCCTAGGTTAACCTACTCCTTTGTATCCACCATCACTTACACCCCACACCAATGATATTCTCCTGTCCTAGTTGTAACCCTTCTGTGATCCTAAACTTCTTCAAATATGAAGCCAATAAAATAACCAAATACAGTTAATAAGAAAATGAAATAATAAAGATAGTTTTGAAAATAAGGAGTAAAATACAAAAATTAAAATATATAGATAATAAAAATAATGGAAAAATACTTTAAAAATTTTTGACAAGTCTTTCAATACTGTAAGATTTGTTGTCTTGTATGTACAGTGAAATTTTCTTTCTTTTATTCCCCCATATCATAATTTTTTCATTTTCTCTTCAAAGAAGCTTTAATTTTCAGAAAAGTCACATATAGAATATAGGGAATTCCCATATATCTAATATCCTCCCCCTTTTCCACTTTCCCCTATAAATAACATTTTACATGTGCATGGTATATTTATTAAAATTAATGTACAAATATTGAAACATTGTTACTAACCATCCTCAATGATTTACATTATGGTTAACATTTTGGACCATACACTTTTATAAATTTTGATGAAATTTAAAGTGGCCTGCATCCATCATTGTAAGATCATTTTATTTCCATTGCCCCCCAAATGCCCCATGTTCCATCTATTCTATTCCTCCCTCCCCATCTACTAAGTATCCATGGCAAACCATCAATCTTCACTCATTGTAGAAAAAGATTCATAGTTACTTGCAACAAAATTGAGGGCTTGACATACTGGTCTATCCTCCCCTAAACTCTCAAGAAACTCCCACCCCTCTATTTGAGAAGGTAGGATTCCCCAAAACAGGAGTCCCACAGATTCCTTTCCATTATGTGGGTCTCCACCCAATGATCCAAATTATTCTGACAAGATGAACACTCACACACTCCCTAGAGGCTTGCCTCAGGTGCACACTGTCCCAAAAGTCCCCAACATCCAACACCCTAAACCAATAACCTTTCCCTGCCATATTTGCCAAAGATTCATTCCCATCCTTGTAGTTTCAAACACATACCGCAAATCTCCAGACTTCACTGGCTCCCTCCCACAACCATCCTCCAGTTCTGTAGACAGCCCAATTCTCTCCACACTCGCCCCTCACAAACCAGCATTGCCCAACCCAATAGGATCACTGCACCACTAGTCATGCAGGTCCACTGCACAATTACACCCTTCTACCTTATAGATTTTGCCCATATGGGCTTTGGCTCACAACCTAATTCTCCCTTTCTGTCTCCTGTAAACCTGTCTCCCAGAAAGTAGCTCTGTGAGTCTGCTCAATTTACTTAATTCATATCAGTGAGGTCATGTAATATTTGTCCTTCAGTACCTGGCTTGCTTCACTCACCATAAGGTCATCAAGAGATATCCATGTTATACCATCTGTTAATGCTGCATTCCTTCTTACAGCTGAGTAATATTCCATTGTATGTCTATATGACAATTTGTTTATCCATTCATCTGTTTATGGACATTTGGGTTCTTTCCAACTTTTGGCAATGGAGAATAATCCCTCTATGAACAGTGGTGTGCATATATCTGTTTGTGTCCTGGCTTTCAATTCTTCTGGGTATATACCCAGCAGTGGGATTGCTGGATCATATGGCACTTCTATAGTTAGCTTCCTGAGGAACTGCCAAACTGTCCTTAACAATGGCTGCACCATTCTACATCCCCTCCACATCCTCTCCAACAGTTGTAGTCCTCTGTTTTTTTTAATAGCAACCAATCTAATGAGTGTAAGTTGGTATCTCATTGCAGTCTTGACTTGCATTTCCCTAATAGGTAGTGATGTTGAGCATCTTTTCATGTGCTTTTAAACAAATTGTATTTCTTCTTTGGTGAAGTGTCTATTCAAATCACTTGCTCATTTTTTTAAATGGGTTGTTTGTCTTTTTATTTTTGAGGTATAGGATTCCTTTATATATGCTGGGTATTAGACCTCTATAAGTTATATGGTTTCCCAATATTTTCTCCCAAAGAGTAGGCTGCCATTTTACTTTCTTGAGAAAATCCTTTGAGGTGCAATCTTTTCAATTTTTAGGAGGTCCTATTTATCTATTTTTTCTTTCATTGCTTTGGTTGTAACATTCATGAAACCATTTCCTAATATAAAATCCTGCAGATGCATCCCTACATTTTCTTTTAAGATCCTTATGGTCTTGGCTTTTATATTTAGATCTTTGATCCATCTTGAGTTAATTTTTGTATAAGGTGTGAGATGGTGTTCCTCTCTCATCCTTTTGGATATGGATGTCCAGGTCACCATGCACCATTCATTGAAGATGCTTTTCTCTCCTACTTGAATGAGATTGATAGCCTTCTCAAATATCAGTTGTCTGTATGTGAGGATCTATATCAGAACTCTTAATTAGGTTCTATTAGCCAGTATGTCAATCCTTGTGACAATACCATGCAATTTTGACCACTGTAGCTTTGTAGTATGTTTTTTTATTTTATCTATAATTTGTTAAGATAGTTTTTTGCCATTTGAACAACAGGAGTATACAATATTAAATTAAACATTTAGAATTATAAATTTTTAAAAATTGGAAGAACAAGAGAGTTTTTTTCATTGATAAGGAAAAAACACAAACATTGCCATGTTGTCCCATGTAAAAGGAGTCATCCACATTTAGGGATATGAAACCTTCCAAGCTTTTAATCAAAGGTGCAGGGAGCAGCATGGTTCATGTTGACTTGGAATGTACCCAGTTCACAGCCCTCTCTTACCAAAAGCCCTGTCTAAAATTTCTTCAATTGTCAGAGAACATGGCCATGTAAACCAAGAGGGAACTGATCCTGACCATATTCAAAGCTAGTTCTGTTCTTACATGTGTTTTCATAGCACAGTATTCAGCCCTGATCCTGTGGATGTGGTCAAATGTCAGGAAATCATTTGTGGGTAAAAGATGTACAAAGCACATCATGTTGCCGGAGAAGAGTTGTCAGCATCATTTGGCCATGAGCAAATTGGGATGATAATTTCTTTTAACTGGATTTATGATTTTCCTTTTAGCATGCAATTCATTTTCATACATATATACATATAAATGTATATATATTGTTTTTCTCTCATTTCCTAGGTAATTAGCAATTTATTAGGTCAGAGTTTTTTAGATAAGGAGTCTGGGTCCAGTGCAGACAATTCTCTTCTCAGGTTCCTTCAAGGTTAAAATCACAGAGCCAATAGGGCTACATTCCCTCTGGAGCACAGAGTTCTCTTCCAAGCTCATGGGGTTTGGCAGAATCAGTTCCTTAGGTGGTAGTGTTGAGATCCTATGTCCTTGCTGGCTGTCAGTTCTCACCTCCTAGAGTCTGCCCACATTCCTTGACACATGGTGCCCTCAATCTCCACAGGCAAATTCAGACCTATTCTTCCATTTCAAATCCTACTTATTTATAAATCTCACTGAACTGTTTGTCTCTGAGCAGTACAGATTTAATGATATATGCAAAGTCACTTCACAGCAGAACCTGAATTAGTGTTTCAACAGCTGAGAGAAGGTTTTGATATACTGGGGGTAGGAGTGTTCAGGCTTTTCTAGAATTATACTTACCATACTAAAATAAGAATTATACTTATTTTGTCATTTACCAGAGATTGACTGGGTCTCAGTTGGATCTTTGGCATTGGGGTGTGCTTGGAAAATTTATTTTCTTAAAATCATTATATGATTTCAAAGTAGAGGACAGAAGAGCTAGTTTCCAAGCTGGTATGGAAATGCAAATGACTTTCACACTTTCTACATTCTTGGAGTGTTATTGTTTGTAAAATGACCTAGAAAGTATCTTCTAAATACAAGGTTTAATTGTATCTCTTTTTCCATGGATTCTTCTAGGATTTAATCTAAACTTCAAACTTTTATCCAATTAATGTTCCCCATGGATCACCCCCTGTCTGCTTTTGCACACTGTTTCAATAGTCTTTCTTAAACATCCAGGACCATCTTTTCCCAAATCCTGTTCATTTTCTGAAATGCTCTTCCCTGACCTTTGAATGCCAACCCCCTCCTCTATTCATGAATAAAGCCATCTGCCCCATAAACATATGCACATATATTTAATATAACTCCATGGAAGAGCAGGAAAAATAATCATGGGTGCAGGGGGCAAATCAGAAGAAAGTATTGGCAAACCAGTACTTCTGAAACCAGATATGTGCTGCAACAAGAACGGGTGGATTGCTAATGAGAAGTTATGCCTTCCCTGATGATGTGGGTCTGTACAGCAGCATTCATTTTTTTTTTGAAGTCAAATGAAATTTATTCATATAGCAAAAAACAAAGCATTTAGCTCACAGAAAATCTCCCTTAAAACAACACAATACACATTCCCAACCTCCAAAACTGTGCCAATGGCATCCATGAGACACTACCCACCACCAGGAGGGGAAAAACATCTATAGGCTGAACAGGGACAGAAATCCCTCTTTGCCCCAGATGTCAGGCAGGGTGACTCATAAAGGTCAAGAGATGCAAGGTCCAGTCCAAGGTTTCAGCCATCCATCTCAATATACCCAAGAGTACATCCCCTGAATTTGAAGAGCAAAAAATGGAAGACCTGAACAGAGAAGTAGGCAAATACAAGCCTTTGGTGTGTGACTTATCAACACCGTCTGATTGAAAAAATATTTTTCTTGAATTTTGCAATTCATACCTGAATGTTCAGGCAAATTATGTGCTTAGTGAATGTTGGGAATTTCCAAATAAGAAGTGTAACATCATACAGGTGCCCCAGACTGCAGCCTCCACCAACTCCTGGGTTTGTGGTGACAGGGTTGTTAAACACTAGGCAAGAGCTTCATGAAAATTTAATTACTAACTGTAGACCCCATCTCCCAAGGTGTGAATTTCCCCCAAACCACACTATTTGTTTTAGAAACAAATTTTATACAGACTTCATGATAAATAAGTCAACTGAGGCAAAGTGTAAAATCCAGGGTATTTGCTGTAATGCAAGAGCTTTGTGTTCATCAATTCAATCATTGTTAAAGAATTCTCATTATTTCCATAAAAGAACCAACAAAAACCAGACACAAAAACTCACACAAAAACGCTACCCCTCACGTTGTTGCCATTTCCCCGGCTATACACATCAACTATTTCTGTCCTTCCTTGGAGTAATATTTACTAGTTTTGAAGCCATTTTATTGAGATGTTATCTCACACCATGTTGTCCAGCCAAACCTGATCAGTCTGAGAGGATGTGAGATATTGCTAGATGTGGTTGCTTTTAGTATTGTAAATCCTGTGAACAAACATTTCCCAAGGAAACACTATTTGATGATGCATACCAAATTGGATAAATCCAGGGATGCATATCTGATTGAGGCATGCCAAATCTGCCTGCAGTTCATTGTTTCCCAGCATTCATTTTTTTTTAAATCTTTTTAAAAGATGCTTAGATTACATAAATGTTACACAAAAATTATAAGGATTCCCATGTTCCCCACCTCCCACACATCCCACAACCTCCCACATAAACATCTTTAATTTGTGTAACACATCACCTGCAATAGATATATACATCCTGAGGCTTTGCCACTAAGCATGGGCCATACTTAACATTGTAGACCACAGTTCTCTCCCACACATTTCTGCATGTTATATGCTGATGTAAAATGGTCTACATCTGTCAATGAAATGTCACTCAGGATAATTCCCAAGTCCCACAAATCCCCTGTATTACAACTGCTTTTCCCTATCCCTGCCCCAAAAGCATCCAGTGGCCACTGGCTCCACCTCAATGTTGTAATTTCTTCCATTGCTTGAATCACAATATGTTTACAACAGAATACCAGTAAGTCAACTGTAGTCCATAGCACTTACCCCAATCCTGAGTAGTCTGGGATGGTGATGTCCACTCCACCTCCTAGTGACAGGGGGCTTATATTCCATGGATAAGATGGATGGGATTATCTTGCCTGCAACTGCAGACTCTCTTCATTCCCTGGGATGGCCATTGTCCATCATCTCCCTGCCAGGTGTCTTGGGTGAGTCCATTGGGCTGTAGAGGAGGAGTCGTAACTCCGCCGAGATTCCAGGCACAGCTGGCACATGAGCAGGCCAAAGGCTCTAGTCTCTGGAAGAACACCTACAAACTCCAGTACCATATATAGGTTTGAATAGAAGGGACTGATGGACCATGTGCAGGGAGGACTTATTTGAGTCCAACACTGTCACTCTCAGGAGCACAGATTCCAAAGTAGAACCCACTGATAAGACATCAATCTCTGGGTCTATCCCCCCTTATATAGGACCTGGATGTCTCCAGAGCCCTCAGGAGTCCCTCTGTGTGGGGTGATATCCACTTTGGTGTTGTATGAGATCCTACTGAGGTGTGCATAAGTGTTACCTCTGGGATGACCTCCCGAATCTTTGAAGTCTGTTAGCCATGTGAACTCATTTGTCTTTACCTTTTCCCCCTTTTATTCAGGGTCTTTTTCCAGTCATATTGTCAGTTGGCATTTGGTAGTGATCCCTCATTGCCAGAGAGGCTCATCCCCAGGTGTCATGTCCCACACTGGGGGGAAGGTACTGCATTCATATGCTGATTTAGGCTGAGAGAAGACCACATTTGAGCAACAAGGAGGCTCTCAGGTGGCAACCATTAGGCACCTCATAACAATAGGCTAAGTTTCAATTACAAGAGCTAAGACTTGTAAGGCTAGTCATCAATTATAAGAACCCATCAGTGGACCATCCTCCTTAGCCAGAGACTGCCCCTGCACTTGGGGGAATGTTGCTCTCCCTTGGAGAATGTGGAAGAGCTCTCCAGGCTGGGAATTCAGTATTCTCTCATTTATTGAGTGATTCTACACAAACTGTGACCATGCCACACCCCTTGATCATTTGAACAATTTTATATATCTTTCATGTATATTCAGGTGAACTTCCTCCTCTGAAATCCCCATCCCTGACACACCCCACCAAGGATCCTCTCCCATCCCTGTTGTAACCCTTCTGTGATCCAAACTTTCCTTAAAGATGAAGCCAATATAATAGCCAAATACTATTAATGGTAAAATGAAATAATAGTGATAAGTTTAAATGTAAGAGATAAAATACCTGGAAACTTAAAAAAACACTAAAAATAAAATAAAATTAAGGGATTGGGATATTCAAAAACTGGGAAAAAACAAATAAAAAATTTTGAAATTTTTCCTATTATCACTGCATTATCAGGTGTCCAGTCTGTACTGTGGCATCTTCCCCCTCTCAATCCCCAGTGTTTCCAAAATTTTCATTTAATTTTCAAAGAAGTTTTAGGTCACAGCAAAGTCACACACAGAATACTGGAGATGCTCATATACCCAACCTCTTCCCCCTTTCCTCACCTCATATTAAAACCTTTTTGTATATGGATGGTAGCATTGTTATAATTGTTATACAGATAGTGAAACATAGCTACTAAACATTGTCAATGGTTTACAGTATAGTTTACATTTTAAATTGCACAATTCAATAATTTTTTTATGATATTTACAATGTCCTGTGTCCATCACTGCAAGGTAATGAAAAACATTTCCCCTGACCACTCAATAACACCTGTTTGATCTATTCTGTTCCTCCCTCCCCATCCCCCTGGGGCACATGATGACCCCCTGTCTTGACTCATTGGATGACAAGATTCATAGTTAAATGCAACATGAGGTCTTGACATGCTGATTATCCTCCCCTATTAGGATCCGCCTTTGCTTATAAGAGATGCCCACCTGTCTGTTTCTGGGTAAATCAATCCTCCCAAAAATGGGGTTCCATCTCCTTCCCATTCACCACGTGGGTCTCCACCCACCAACACAATACCTTATGACATGTTGAACACCCACTCCCCAGAAAACTGCTTCAGATGTGCCCCATCCTGAATGCCCCTCCAACCAACACCCTAAAACAGTGACACTCCCTTGTCATATTGCCATAAGAGCATTCCCACCCCTGCACTTTCTACCTCATACCCACAAATCCTGTGTTCACCTGATCCCTCTCCCATCTCACCCCCATATCCTAGGTATTCTAACCCATCCTTCCTAATCTACCCACCTGTAGACCCTGCACCACCAAACCCAGTAATATCACTACCTACCTGCCCTTCACTATGCAACTATTCTCTCTCTTTACCATAGATTATGTTCATATGGGTGATGGCTCACAGCCTTCTCTTCTCTTTCTCTCTCGTTAAACTATCTTTGACACAATAGTTTTCAGAGACTGCTCACTTTCCGCAATTCAAATCAGTGAGGTCATATACTGTTCATCCTTCAATGCCTGGCTTACTTCACTCAATGTAAGGTCTTCGAGATTCATCTGTGTAATTCCATGTGTTAGCACTTTATTACATCTAACAGCTGAGTAATATTCCATTGTATGTATATACCACATTTTGTTTATCCATTCATCTGTTGATGGGCACCGGGGCTGATTCCAACTTTTGGCAATAGTGAACAATACTGCTATGAACATTGGTGTGCATATATCTGTTCATGTCTTTGCTTTCACTTCTTCTGGGTTTATACCCAGCACTGGAATCGCTGGATCATATGGAAGATCTATTGTTAATTTTCTGAGGAACGGCCAAACTGTCCTCCACAGTGACTGGAAAATTCCACAATCTCACCAGCAGTAGATGAGGGATCCTATTCCTTCACATCCTCTCGAACACTTATAGTCTGCTGTTTTTTTAATAGCTTCCTTTCTGATGTGTGTAAGATGGTATCTCATTGTAGTTTTGATTTGCATTTCCCTAATAGCAAGTGATGTCGAGCATTTTTTCATGTGCGTTTTAGCCATTTGTATTTCTTCCTTGGAGAAGTGTCTTTTCAGGTCACTTGCCCATTTTTTAAATGGGTTGTTTGTCTTTTTATTTTCAAGGTGTAAGATTTCTTTATATATGCAGGATATTAGGCTCCTATCAGATATATGGTTGCCAAATATTTTATCCCACTTGGTAGGCTGCCTTTTTATTTTCTTGATAATGTTCTTTGAGGTGCAGAAGTTTTTAATTTTGAGGGATCCCATTTATCTATTTTTTCTCTTGCTGCTTGTGCTTTGGGTGTGAAATTCATGAAACCATTTCCTATTACAAGATCCTGTAGATGCTTCCCTACGTTATCTTCCAAGGTCTTTTTGGTTTTGTCTTTTATATTTAGATCTTTGGTCCATCTTGAATTGCTTTTTGTATAATGTTGAGATGGTGTTCTTCTCTCATTCTTTTGGATATGGATATCCAGTTCTCCAAGCACCATTTGTTGAAGAGGCCATTCTCTCCCAACTGAGTGGACTTGATGGATTTGATGAGTATCAGATGACTGTATATGTGAGGGTCTATATCAGTGCTCTCCATTTCGTTCCATTGGTCAGTATGTCTATTCTTGTACCAGTACCATGTGTTTTTTTTTTTTTTTTTTTTTAATTGTGGGTAAAAATCAAAATTTTCACAATAAATACCAACATTTGCAAAATGATATATAAATATATATTCATATATGTGCATTTGCTTACAAAAATGTTATTTATGTATATATATAAATATATTTTAAGAGGTGCTTAGATACCTAAAATATTACACGGAACCCACTGGGATTCCCATATTGCCGACCTCCCACACCTCCCACCACATCCCACACAAACATCTCCCACAAGTGTGGCCCACCACCCTCAATGGACTTACACATCCTGGGGCCTTGCCACCAACCATAGACCACAGTTCACACCGTAGACAACACTCTCTCCCACACAGTTCTGAGTGGTGTGTGCTGATTTAAAATGGCCTACATCCGTTGCCACAACGGTACTCAGGACAACCTCCAAATCCCAAACAAGACCCTGTATTTCAACTGCTCGATCCCTCCCTGCCCCAAAAGTGTCTAGTGCCCACTGGCTCCACCTCATTGTTATAATTTCTTCCATTGCTAGAATTACCATATGTGAACAACAGAATACCATCAGGTCCACTCTAGTCCATAGTTCTTCCCCCAGTCCTGAGGGGACTGGGATGGTGATGTCCACTCCACCTCCAAGTGAGAGAGGGCTTATATCCCATGGATATGGTGGGTGGGATGATCCTGCCTGCAGATGCAGGCCCTCTCCATTCCCTGGGATGGCCATTGCCCATCGTTGTCTCCTCGCCAGGTGACTTGGATGAGTCCATTGAGCTATAGGCTAGGACTTGCAGCTCCACCGAGATTCCATGCACACCTGGCTCATTGGTAGGCAAGAGGCTCCAGTCTCTGCAAGTATACCTAAAAACTTCAGCATCGCGTATAGGTTTGAATAGAAGGGACTGATGAACCATGTGCAGGGAGGACTTATGTGAGTCCAATTCTGTCACTCTCAGGAGCACAGATTCCAAAATACAGCCCACTGATAAGGCATCATTGTCTGGGTCTATCCCTATCTCCAGAGCTCTCAAGAGCCCCTCTGTGTGGGGTGATAGGCACTTAGATGTTCTATGAGCTCCTACTGAGGTGTGCATAAGAGTTACCTCTGGGATGACCTCCCGACTCTCTTTGAAGTCTCTTAGCCACTTGAACTCATTTGTCTTTACCTTTTCCCCTTTTAATTCAAGGTCTTTTTCCAGTTGTGTTGCCAGTTGGCACTTGGTATTTATCCCTCGTTGCCAGGGAGGCTCATCCCCGGGAGTCATGTCCCACGTTGGGGGGAAGGTAATGCAATCATATGCTGAGTTTGGCTTAGAGAGAGACCACATTTGAGCAACAAGGAGGCTCTCAGGTGGCAACCCTTAGGCACCCCACAACTGCAGGCCTAGTCTCAGTTACAAGAGCAAAGACTCAAAAGGGTAGTCATCAATAAAAAGAATACATCAGTGGGTCATCCTCTTTTGACAGACACTATCCCTGGACTCAGAGGACTATTGCTGCTCCCTTGGATATTGTGGTATAGCTCTCTAGACTACCTCATTTATTGTGTGATTGTCCACCCATCGTGACCATGCCCCTTCTTTTGATCTTTTGAACGATTTTGTGTATCTTTCATGTATATTCGGATGCACTAATTCCCATGAAACACCCCTCCCAGACACCCCCCACCAATAATCCCCAGCAGTACCCATTGTAACCCTTCTGTGATCCAAAACCTCCATGAACATGTAGTCCATAAAATAATCAAATACATTTACTAGGAAAAAGAAACAAGTATGATAAGCTTACATGCAAGAGGCAAACATAAGGAAACTCAGGAAGAAAGAAAAAAAAAAAGGAAAAACAAAACAAATAATCAAACAAAAAACAAAACAATAAATATAATTAACAGATTGGGACATTCAAAAAATGGGCAAAAAGGCAAAGGAAATGCCTTTAAAAATATATATATATATATATTTATATATACACTCATTTTTTTTCCTTTCTCTTTTTTTTTCTTTCCTTGCTTTTATCACTGTGTTATCAGATGTCTGGTTTGCCGTGATACCTTCCCCCTCTCAATCCCCATTGCCTCCCAATTTTTCATTTCATTTTCAAAGAAGTTTTAGGTCACAGCAAAGTCACATACGGAGTGCCGGAGACTCCCAGATACCAAACCACTTCCCCTTCCCCACCCCGCATTAACCCCCCCCTTTTTTTTTAATGTTAGCATTCTTATAACTGTTATACAGATAGCAAAATATAGCAACTAACCATTGTCAATGATTTACAGTATAGTTTACAATTTAGATGATTCAGTTTAATAATTTTGATGATATTTACCATGTCCTGTGTCCATTACTGTAAGGTAATGAAAAACCTTCCCCATGGCCACCAAACACCCCATTAGATCTTGACTCTTCCTTTCCCCCCAGCCCCCTAGGGCCCATGATACCACCCTCTCCCTACCCATGGAATGTCAAGATTAACAGTTACATGCCCTGGGGATTTGAACCTGCCCTTCCTAATCCACCCACCACCCAGTGCTGCACCATCAAACCCAGGAACACCACCACTCATCTGCCCCATCCCCCAACATGCAACCACACTCTATCCCTTTATATTAGATTATGTCCATATGGGTGATGGCTCAAAACCTGCTCTTCTCTTACTCTCCTTTGTTAACCTATCTTTCAGACAGTGGTTCTCAGAGACTGCTCACTTTCCTCAGTTCAGATCAGTGAGGTCATAATACTGTTCATCCTTCAGTGCCTGGCTTGCTTCACTCAACATAAGGTCTTCAAGATTCATTCACGTTATTCCATGTGTTAGCACTTTGTTCCTTCTTACAGCTGAGTAATATTCCATTGTATGTATGTGCCACATTTTGCTTATCCATTCGTCTGTTGATGGGCACCGGGGCTGATTCCAACTTTTGGCAATGATGAACAATGCTGCTATGAACATTGGTGTGCATATATCTGTTTGTGTCTTTGCCTTCAGTTCTTCTGGGTATATACCCAGCAGTGGAATTGCTGGATCATACGGAAGATCTATTGTTAGTTTTCTGAGGAACCGCCAAACTGTCCTCCACAGTGGCTGGATCATACCGCAGTCCCACCAGCAGTGGATGTGGGTTCCTATTCCTCCACATCCTCTCCAACATTTAGTGTCTCCTGTTTTTTTAATAGCTGCCATTCTTATGGGTATAAGATGGTATCTCATTGTAGTTTTGATTTGCATTTCCCTGATAGCAAGCGATGTTTAGCATTTTTTCATGTGCTTTTTAGCCATTTGTATTTCTTCCTTGGAGAAGTTTCTTTTCAGGTCACTTGCCCATTTTTTAAATGGGTTGTTTGTCCTTTTATTTTCAAGGTGTAGGATTTCTTTATATATGCAGGATATTAGGCTCCTATCAGATATATGGTTGCCTAATATTTTTTCCTGTTGTGTAGGCTGCCTTTTTTTTTTTTTTCTTAATAACATCCTTTGAGGTGCAAAAGTTTTTAATCTTGAGGAGATGCCATTTATCTATTTTTTCTCTTGCGGCTCATGCTTTGGCTGTGAAGTTCATGAAACCATTTCCTATTACAAGGTCCTGTAGATGCTTCCCTACCTTATCTTCCAAGGTTTTTATGGTTTTGGCTCTTATATTTAGATCTTTGATCCATCTTGAGTTGATTTTTGTATAAGGTGTGAGATGGTATTCTTCTCTAATTCTTTTGGATATGGATATCCAGTTCTCCAAGCACCACTTGTTAAAGAGGCCAGTCTCTCCCAACTGAGTGGGTTTTGTGGCCTTGTCAAATATCAGATGACTGTATATGCGAGGATCTATATCAGAACTCTCAATCCGGTTCCATTGGTCACTAGGTCTATCCTTGTGCCAATACCACGCAGTTTTGATCACTGTAGCTTTGAGGTATGTTTTAAAGTCAGGTAATGTGATACCTCCAACTTCATTTTTCTTTTTCAATATATCTTTGGCAATTCGGGGCCTCTTGCCTCTCCAAATATATTTTGTGGTTAGTTTTTTCAGTTCCTTAAAAAATATAGTGTTGACTTTTTTTGGGATTGCATTAAATCTGTGGATTAGTTTGGGTAGGATAGACATCTTGATGATGTTTAGTCTTCCTATCCATGAACAGGGAATATTTTTGCATTTATTTAAGTCTTCTCTAATTTCCTTTAACAGTGTTGTGTAGTTTTCTGTATATAAATCCTTTACATCTTTAGTTAAATTTATTCCTAGGTATTTGATTCTTTTAGTTGCTATTGTAAATGGTATTTTTTTCCTGATTTCCTCCTCAGTTTGATCGTTATTGGTGTACAGAAATGCTACAGATTTTTGAGCATTGATCTTATAGCATGCAATATTACTGAACTCCTTTATAAGTTCTAGAAGCCTATTGTAGATTTCTCAGGGCTTTCTATGTATAGGATCATGTCATCTGCAAATAATGAAATTTTTACTTCTTCTTTTCCAATCTGGATGCCTTTTCTGTCCTTTTCTTGTCTCAGTGCTCGTGCAAGTACTTCTAAGACAATGTTAAATAGGAGTGGTGATAGTGGGCATCCTTGTCTTGTTCCTGATCTCAGAGGGAAGGCTTTTAGAATTTCACCATTGAAAATGATGTTAGCTTTGGGTTTTTCATATATACCCTTTATCATTTTCAGAAAGTTTCCATCTATTCCTATCTTTTGTAGTGTTTTTATGAAGAAAGGGTGCTGTATTTTGTCGAATGCTTTTTCTGCATCTATAGAGATGATCATGTGATATTTTTCTTTCAATCTGTTTATGTGGTGTATTACATTGATTGATTTTCTTATATTGAACCATCCTTGCATACCTGGGATGAAACCCACTTGGTCATGGTGAATAATACTTTTGATATGTTGTTGAATGTGATTAGCAAGTATTTTGTTAAGGATTTTAGCGTCTATGTTCATTAGAGGAATTGGTCTGTAATTTTCCTTTCTTGTGGCATCTTTATTTGGTTTTGGTATTAGGGTAATGTTGGCATCATAGAATGAGTTAGGTAATATTCCTTCTACTTCTATTCTTTGGAAGAGCTTAAGTAGAATTGGTGTTAGCTCTTTCCGGAATGTTTGGTAGAATTTAGCTGTGAAGCCAACTAGTCCTGGACTCTTCTTGATTGGGAAGTTTTTAATGACTGAGTCTATCTCTTTACTTGTAATTGGACTGTTGAGTTCATGTTTCTTCTTTCTTCAATGTCTGCTGTTTGGGTTTCTAGAAACTTGTCCATTTCCTCTAAATTTTCATTCTTGTTGGCATATAATTTTTCAAAGTATCCTCTTATGATACTCTTTATTTCTGTGGGGTCAGTAGTGATATCACCTTGCTCATTCCTTATTTTATGTATTTGCATCTGTTCTCTCTCTTTCTTTGTTAGTCTGGCTAAGGGTTTGTCAATTTTGTTGATATTCTCGAAGAACCAGCTTTTGGTTTTGTTTATTGTTTCCAGTGCGTTCTTATTCTCTATTTCATTTAGTTCTGCTCTAATCTTTGTTATTTCCTGCTTTCTACTTCCTTTAGGTTTAGTTTGTTGTTGTTTTTCCAATTCCTCCAAGTGTGCAGTTAGGTCTTCAATTTTAGCTCTTTCTTCTTTTTATATATATGAATTTATGGCTATGAACTTTTCTCTCAGGACTGCTTTCGCTGTATCCCATAGGTTTTGATATGTTGTGTTGTCGCTTTCATTAGTTTCAAGGTAGTTACTGATTTCTTTTGAAATTTCCTCTTTGACCCACTGTTTAACTTCCATATCCTTGTGCCGAACCTGTTTCTCTGGCCCTTAGTGATTTCCAACTTCATTCCGTTGTGGTCAGAGAAATTACTTTGTATAATCTCAATCTTTCTGAATTCATTGTATGTTGTTTTGTGGCCTAGCATGTGGTCTATTTTGGAGTATGTTCCATGTGCACTCGAGAAGAATGTAAATCCCGCTCTATTTGGGTGTAGTGTTCTGTATATGTCTATTAAGTCCAAGTCTTCTAGTGCCTTAGTTTCTTTATCGATTCTCTTCCCAGAAGTTCTGTCTAATGATGATAGTGGTGTATTGAAGTCCCCTGCTATAATTGTAGAGGCATTTATTTCTCCTTTTAGTTTTTCCAGAGTTTGCCGCACATATTTTGAGGCACCTTGATTAGGTGTGTAAATGTTGATGATTGTTCTCTCTTCTTGAGAGATTACTCCTTTTACTAATATGTAGTGTCCATCTTTGTGTCTTACAATAGTTTTGCATTTAAAGTCTATTTTGTCTGATATTAGAATAGCTACTCCTGCCCTTTTTTGGCTATTGTTAGATTTTAAAGTGGTTTTCCAGCCATTCACTTTCAGCCTCCTTGAATCCCTGTGTCTAAGGTGGGTTTCTTTTAGACAGCATTTAGATGGATCATATTTTCTTATCCATTCTGCCAATCTGTGTCTTTTGATTGGTGAATTTAATCCATTAACATTCAGTGTTATTACTCATAACGAATTTCTTACTTCAGCCATTTTTTCTTTGGGTTAATTTATGTCATATTTTGATTTGTTTCTCTTTTTGACTTTTCACTTGTTTCTAAACTCTCCTCAAACTCTCTTTCCCTTGTTTTTTTCCTTTCAACTTGTAGAACTTCCTTTAGTATTTCTTGAAGTGCAGGTTTCTTATTGACATACTCTCGTCATTTCTGCTTATCTGTGAATATTTTGAACTCTCCTTCAGTTTTGAATGCCAGTTTCCTGGATAAAGAATTCGTGGCTGTAAGTTTCTTTTCTTTCAGTACTTTGACTATGTCATTCCACTGTCTTCTTGCCTCCATGGTTTCAGCTGAGAAATCAGCACTTAATCTTATTGTGCTTCCCTTGTATGTGATGGTTCTCTTTTCTCTTGCTGTCTTGAGTATTTTCTCTTTGTCTTGAGCTTTCAACATTTTGACAAGTATATGTCTTGGAGTTGGCCTGTTGGGATTTATACTATTTGGGGTGCACTGTGCTTCCTGGATCTGCTCATCCATCTCTCTCAATAGAGTTGGGAAATTTTCAGCCATAATTTCCTTCAACACTCCTTCTGTTCCCTTTCCCTTCTCTTCTCCTTCTGGGATGCCCATAATGCGTATGTTTGTGCGTTTTGTATTATCGGTTAATTTCCTGAGTCATGCTGGATTTTTTCTATCTTTTTGTCTATTTGTTCTACAATCTCTTTGATTTCAACTGTATTGTCTTCCATATCACTAATTCTTTCCTCTGCCTGTTCAAATCTGCTGCCATGTGTGTCCAGCATCTTTTTCATTTCTTGGCTTGTGCCTTTGTTCACCATCATATCCATTACCTTTTTGGGCATGTTAGCTATTTCTTTAGTATGTTCTCCCTGTGTCTTCTTTATATCCTTAATCTCTTCCTTCAATTCTTTTAGTTGGTCCATGATATTTGTTTGGATAGCTTTGTTTAGTTCAATGTTCTGCATTGCTTCCTGGTTTTTATTTTGTGCATTGGACTGGTCCATGTTTTCCAGTTTTTCAGAGTCATTTGTATTTTTCTGTTGCCCTCTGTTCATCATATTATAGTGATGGGTTTGTTCAGTTGATTAGCTTTTTTCTATGCTCTAGAATTTTATTTAGCTGTTGGTTCTGCGTGTGAGTTAAGTTTTCTCCATGGCAGTTTTTCTTCTTATTTTATTTTCTCGCTTCTTTCTATGTTCCCTTGAAGGCAAAAGGTTAGGGCCAGAGGAATCAAAAGATGTAAGGAATGCAGAAGGATTATAGTAATATTGATAAAAGTTAGAAGAGGGGCAAAATGAGACTTAATGATATGAATATTTAACTTGTGTAGGCAGTGTAGAGTACTAGGAAAAAAATATGGAGTTCCTACAATGGACTGGTAAAACAAATGGAGGAATATATATATAGTGATTTAGAAGGCTATAATCATGAGGAGGGAGAGAAATAGTAAAGAAAGGTCTGAAAGGAAAAAGTTAATACTAATAAAAAAAGAAAGAAGAAGAAAACAAAATAGATGGAATAGAAATTGACACCCTTAAGTTGTGGGCCTATGAAAAAATGTTGTCTCAAGAGCCACAACAGAAAACAGAAGGCGGAAAGATGCACGAAGGATAAGCGATAGTTTGTAATACAGAATCAATATATACAGCGAGTGGGAAATTACTGTAAAAGAAGCCCAGCAAAGAAGCGACAAGCTGGCAGCACCTATTAAAAAAAAAAATAGAAGGAAAAAGGAAGGGGCGAAGAAAGAGGAAAGAATAGCAAGAGACCAGAAAGAAACAGAGAGAAACCAAAGATCCACACAGGCAAGCAGTCAAATAGAGCTTAGGGGGTCAATGATTCCCCTAGGGTCCACGTGGATCCTTCCTGCCTATTTGTGTTTATCAATCAATTTCCCCACAGGGTTCTATATGCAGGTCCTGAAGCAGCTCTTACCTATTAAACTAAATTAAAAAGAATTTATTTTTCACTTGTTGAGGTGACCTCCCTTTTTTTAAAAATTTTTTATTATTTTAGCCAAATGCAGGACCCAAAATATTTCCTCCTCTAGACCAATCCCCTTACGGAAGGGACCCTAGCTGTGCCCGTGGAAATTAATCACGCACGTCCCACTTTCCGGACTCCCCAGGTTAGCTGTAGCTCTTCTGTTAGTCAGTGAGGAGTGCTAAAGATGGCGGATTCCGCCCCTTCTGGAGCCGAGCTCGAGCGTCACCGGGCTAAGTAAATCAGTTTGAGTGCAGATTCACGTCTGCTCTCAGCCTAATGCTGCTTCAGGTCGGCTTATCTGTTCCCCAAAGCTATGGGGCGGTGCAGGCAGCCAGATCAATGTCTAAAAATATAAAATACCCTTCCCTGTCTTCCAACAGAACCCTCCCTTTTTTGGGAAGTGTCCCTTTCTCCTGGCTCCGCAGCGGCCCGGGTCTTATCCCTGGATGGCTATGGAAATCAGCTCCGTTCCCCAACCAGAATCCCCCCTCCGGTTCACCGGGTGCCGATTAGCTCGTTTACTCTATTCACTCAAGGTCCAAGCGGCGCCAGGCAGCCAGATCCCCAGAAAATAAAACTTTTTCGCCCTGCTTGCGGCTCCAAATGGCCGTTTTATTTTATTTTATTTTTCCTCCCTAACCACGGGGCTCAACCGTCTGTGCCAAATACCACCGGGAGCCTTAAAACTCACGAATCTCTACCGTTCCATCCACGCTGTTGATCCGCGCAGATATATGTCCCAAGCTTCTCACTCCACGCGTGCACAGCAGAGACCCCTGGGCAGGACCCCGTCCACAGTCGGCCTTGCTCTGGGAGCTTGCAGTGTATGCCCTCCTACACTAACGCCATCTTGGCCCCCCCTCCAGTACCATGTGGTTTTGACCACTGTAGCTTTGCAGTATGTTTTAAAGTCAGGTAATGTGATACTTTCAAGTTCATTTTTCTTTTTCAATATGTCTTTGGTGATACAAGACCTCTTACCTTTCCAAATATATTTTGTATTTAGTTTTTCCTGTTTCTTAAAAAAATACAGTGTTGATTTTATTGGGATTGCATTAAATTTGTAGATTAGTTTGGTGAGGATAGACATATTGATGATGTTTAGTCTTCCTATCCATGAATAGGGAATATTCTTCCTTTTATTTAAGGCTTCTTTGATTTCCTTTAATAGTGTTGTATAGTTTTCTGTACATAAGTCCTTTGAATTGTTAGTTAAATATATTCCTAGGTATTTGATTCTTTTAGTTACTATTGTAAATGGTAATTTTTTTCTTGATTTCCTCCTCAGAATGGTCATTATTGGTATACAGAAATGGTACTGATTTTTGAGCATTGATCTTATAGCCTGTGACATTTCTGAAGTCCTTTATAAGTTCTAGAAGATTTGTTGTAGATTTCTCAGGGCTTTCTACATATACATCATGTCATCCGCAAATAATGAAATTTTTACATCTTCTTTTCCAATTTGGAAAAGATTTTAAATCTTTTCTTGCCTCAGTGCTCAAGTAAGTACTTCTAAGACAATGTTAAATAGGAGTGGTGATATTGGGAAGCCTTCTCTTTTTCCCAATCTCATAGGGAAGGTTTTTAGGATTTCACCATTGAAGATGATGTTAGCTTTGGGTTTTCATATATACCCTTTATCATATTCAGAAAGTTTCCCTCTATTCCCCTTTTGCAGTGTTTTTATCAAGAAAGGGTGCTGTATTTTGTCAAATGCCTTTTATGTATCTATAGAGATGGTCATGTGGTTTTTTTCTTTCAATCTGCTTATGTGGTGTATTACATTGATTGATTTTCTTATATTGAACCATCCTTGCATACCCGGGATGAAACCCACTTGGTCATCGTGTATAATTCTTTTGATATGTTGTTGAATGTGATTAGCAAGTATTTTGTTTTGTGATTAGCAAGTATCTAGGTTCATTAGAGAAATTGCTCTATAATTTTCCTTTCTTGTGGTATCTTTGCTTGGCTTCGGTATTTGGGTAATGTTGGCATCATAGAATGAGTTAAGCAATGTTCCTTCTACTTCTACTTTTTAGAAGAGCTTAAGCAGGATTGGTGTTAGCTCTTTCCAGAATGTTTGGTAGAATTCAGCTGTGAAGCCATCTGGTCCTGTGCTCTTCTTATTTGGGAGGTTTTTTTTTTTTTTTTTTTTAATTTATTTTTATTGTGGGTAAAAATCAAAATTCTCATAATACATACAAACATTTGCAAAATGATAAATAAATATATGCATATATGTGTATTTGCTTACAAAAATGTTATATATATATATATATATACACACACATATATTTTAAGAGGTGCTTAGATTACCCAAAATATTACACGGAACCCACTGGGATTCCCATGTTGCCCACCTCCCACACCTCCCACCACATCCCACACAAACATCTCCCACAAGTGTGGCCCACCACCCTCAATGAACTTACACATCCTGGAGCCTTGCCACCAACCATAGACCACAGTTCACACTGTAGACCACACTCTCTCCCACTCAGTTCTGAGTGGTGTGTGCTGATTTAAAATGGCCTACATCCGTTGCCACAACATTACTCAGGACAACCTCCAACATTTGGGAGGTTTTTGATGACTGAGTCCATCTCTTTATTTGTAATTGGACTGTTGAGTCCATCAATTTTTTCTTTCATCAATGTAGGCTGTTTGTGAATTTCTGGAAATTCGTCCATTTCCTCTAAATTATCATTCTTGTTGGCATATAATTTTTCGAACTATCTCCTTATGATAGTCTTTATTTCTCTGGAGTCAGTAGTGATATACCCTTGCTCATTCCTTATTTTGTGTATTTGCATCTGTTCTCTCTTTTTCTTTGTCTGGCTAAGGCTTTGTCAATTTTATTGATCTTGAATATCTAGCTTTTGGTTTTGTTTATTTTTTCTAATGCTTTCTTATTCTCTGTTTCATTTAGTTCTGCTCTAGTCTATTACCTTCTTTCTACTTCCTTTAGGTTTAGTTTTTTGTTTTTCCAATTCCTCCAGGTGTTCAGTTAGGTCTTCAATTTTAGCTCTTCTTTTTTAATATTTGTATTTATGGCTTTGAACGTCCCTCTCAGGTAGCTTTGGCTGCATCCCATAGCTTTTGATACGTTGTGTTGTCCTTTTCATACATTTCAAGGTAGTTACTGATTTCTTTTGTGATTTCCTACTTGACCCACTGTTTGTCTAAGAGTCTGTTGGTTAACTTCCATATCTTTGTGCCTAATCTGTTTTCCAGTTTCATTCCATTGTGGTCTGGGAAATTACTTTGTATAATCTCAATCTTTCTAAATTCATTGAGAGTTGTTCTGTGGCCTAGCATGTGGTCTATCTTTGTGTCTGATCCATGTTCACTCGAGAAGAATGTAAATCTTACTGTGTTTGGGTGTAGTGTTCTGTATATGTCTATTAGGTCAAGATCCTGTGATGTATTATTCAGAATCTTTGTTTCTTTATTGATTCTCTGTATAGATGTTCTGTCTAATGGTTATAAAGGGGTATTAAAGTCCCCCACTATAATTGTAGAGGCATTTATTTCTCCACTTAGTTTTTCCAGAGTTTGCCTCATGTATTTTGAGGCACCCTGATTAGGTGCATAAATGTCAAACAAAGCTAAGGAAGAACAGTATTCCTTCTTGGGCCCTTGTGGAGCCTCTCAGCCTGATTGTGTTCATCAATCAATTACTCTGCAAGTTTCTATCTGCAGGTTTTGAGGCAGATTTTAGGGATTAAGCTAAGTTAAAAGAATTTTTTTTTGAGAAATAGGAGACCCAAAATAAGGTCTGTTCTAGACCACCTTCTCCACCGAGGAGACCCTAGATAGGCTGTGGAATCTAATCAAGCAATTCCCACTTCCTGGCCTCCCCAGCAGAGCTGAAGCACTGATGCTTGTCAGTGCAAATAATAGAATTGGCTGACTCCTCCCCATCTGGAGACAAGCCTCAGTATCACTGGGCTGTTAGATAAATCAGGCTTTCTCAGCAGATTTGCCTCTCCTCTCAGCCTGGTGTCACTTCAGCCTGGCTTATTTGCTCCCCAAAGCTGTGAGGGGTCCAGGCAACCAAACCCATAGAGAGGAAACCCCTCTCCACCTTCTGTCAGAACCCTCTCATTCTTGGAGAATGCTTCCTCTCACTGGGTTGCCGGCAGAGTTGGGGTGTATCCCTGAGCAGCCAGGTAAATCTGCCTTCCTCAACCAATTCACCACTCCCCTACCCTGGTGCCTCTTCAAGGCAGCTATTTTGTTCTCCAAAGCAGCAAGGGGTTCCAGGCAACCAAATCCACAGAAAGGAAATCCCTCTCGACCCTCTGCCAGAACCGTCCTGCTCTTGGATAATGCTCCCTCTCACAGGTTGCCAGCATGAGTCACTGCTTGTCCCAGCCTTTTCCCCTGAGTGTGGTGCTCAGGCATCTGTGTCGACTACCACAGCCAGGGGAAAAACTCATGATTCTTTCCTGAGCAATCCACCTCACTGTCCAGCTCCTTCCAGATCAATGTCCCCAAGGTTCTCACTATGTGAGCCCCCAGCACAGGCCACTCAGGCAGGATCCTGACCCCAATCAGCCATCTTCTGAGAGTGAGTTGGTGAGTGCCCTCCTAAACCAATGCCATCTTTCCCCTCCTCTGTAGTACATTTTAAACTCAGATATTGTGATTCCTCAAATTTTCTTTTTCTCTTTCAATATATATTTGCCTCTTAGGTGCCCCTTGCCCTTCTAAATAAATTTCATAGGCATTTATGGCTATGAATTTCCCTCTCAGCCCTGCTTTTGATGCATCTCATAGGTTTTGATATTTTTTTGTTGTCATTTACATCTGTTTCAAGATAGTTTTTCATTTTTTCTTGCAATTTCCTCCTTGACCCACCGACTGTCTAAGAGTATGTTAACTTCCATATCTTTGTGCCTACACTCTTTTTTTATCACTTACTGATTTCCAGTTTCGTTCTCTTGTGGTCAGAAAAATTACTTTGTATAATTTCAATCTTTCTGAATTTATTGGGAGTTGTTCTGTGGCCCACCATGCCTTCTATCCAGGAGATTGATCCATGTGAACTTGAGAAGGATATATATCCTGCTGTATTTGGGTGCAGAGTTATTTATATGGGTAATAGGTCCAGATCCTCTAATGTATTATTCAAGGTCTCTCTTTCTTTCTTTATTCTCTGTTATAATGGTGTATTAAAGTCCCCCACAATAATTGTAGAGATATCTATTTTTCCACTTAGGTTTTCTAGTGTTTGCCTCAGGTATTTTGAGGCAACCTGATTAGGTGCATAAATGTTTATGATTGTTCTTTTTTCTTAGAATTTATCACTTTTATTAATATATAGTGTTCTTCTTTGTCTCTTACTATATATTTTCATTTAATGTCTATTTTGTCCGATATGAGTATAGCTACTCCTGCTCTTTTTGATTGTTTGCATGTAAAATTGTTTTCCAACTTCCATTTTTAGCTTCCTTGCATCCCTGGGTCTAAGGTGAGTTTCTGGTAGATAGCCTATAATTGGTCATATTTCCTTTTCCATCCTGCCAATCTGTGTCTCTTGATTTGAGAGTTTAATCCTATAACATTCAATGTTATTTCTGTCAAGGAATTACTTACAGTAGCCATATTTTCTTTAGGTTTATATATGCCATATGTTTTTATTTCTCTTTTTACCTTTTTAGTTGTTCTTACACTGTCCTCCAACTCTCTCTCTCTCCTGCTTTTTCCTTTTAACATGCTGAACTTCCTTTAGTGTTTCTTGAAAGGCAGATTTCTTATTGACATACTCTCTTAATTTCTGTTTACCTGTGACTAAATTGAACTCTACCTCATTTTTGAATATCAGCTTTGTTAGATAGAGAATTTTTTTGGCTAGAAGATTTTCTTTTAGGACCTTCACTATGTCATACCACTGCTTTCTTGCCTCCATGGTTTTAGATGAGAAATCAGCACTTAATCTTATTGAGGTTCCCTTGTATATGGTGGATCTCTTTTCTCTTACTGCTTCCAGTATTCTCTCCTTGTCTTGTGCATTGGGCAATTTGATAAATATATGTCTAGGAGTAGGCCTGTTAGTGTTTATACTGTTTGAGGTGTTGGCACTTCCTGGACATGTACGTCAGTATCCCTCAATAGAGTTGGGAAATTTTCAGCCATTATTTTCTCCAATACTCCTCTTGCCCCCTTTCCCTCTCTTCTCCTTCTGGGATACCTATAATGCATATCTTTGTGCATATAATGTTGTCATTCAAATTCCTAAGTCCCTGTTGGATTTTCTCTATCTTTTATCTATCTGTTCTGTTTGTCTGATTTCAGCTGTAATATCTTCCATATCACTGATTTTTTCCTCTGTGAGTTCAAATCTTCTGCTATGTGTTTCCTGTGTATTTTTTTATTTTTTGCGTTTTTCCCATTCATCACCATCAGGTGTGATGTCTTTTTATGTCTGTTTACAATTTCTTCAGTATGTTCCCCAGTGTCGTCTTGTTTTTTTTTTTTTTTTTTTAATTTATTTATTTTTTATTGTGGGTAAAAATCAAAATTTTCACAATACATACCAATATTTGTAAAATGATATATAAATATATATGCATATATGTGCATTTGCTTACAAAAATGTTATTTATATATATATAAATATATTTTAAGAGGTGCTTAAATTACCCAAAATATTACACAGAACCCACTGGGATTCCCATGTTGCCCACCTCCCACACCTCCCACCACATCCCATACAAACATCTCCCACAAGTGTGGCCCACCACCCTCAATGGACTTACACATCCTGGGGCCTTGCCACCAACCATAGACCACAGTTCACATCGTAGACCACACTCTTTCCCACACAGTTCTGAGTGGTGTGTGCTGATTTAAAATGGCCTATATCCGTTGCCACAATGGTACTCAGGACAACCTCCAAATCCCAAAGAAGCCCCTGTATTTCAACTGCTCCTCCCCTCACTGCCCCAAAAGTGTCAAGTGGCCACTGGCTCCACCTCATTGTTATAATTTCTTCCATTGCTAGAATCACCATATGTGAACAACAGAATACCATCAAGTCCACTCTAGTCCATAGTTCTTCCCCTAATCCAGAGGGGACTGGAATGGTGATGTCCACTCCACCTCCAAGTGAGAGAGGGCTTATATCCCATGGATATGGTGGGTGGGATGATCCTGCCTGCAGATGCAGGCCCACTCCATTCCCTGGGATGGCCATTGCCCATCGTTGTCTCCACGCCAGGTGACTTGGATGAGTCCATTGAGCTGTAGGCTAGGAGTTGCAGCACCACTGAGATTCCACGCTCACCTGGCACATAGGTAGGCCAGAGGCTCCAGTCTCTGGAAATATACCTAAAAACCTCAGCATCACATATAGGTTTGAATAGAAGGGACTGATGAACCATGTGCAGGGAGGACTTATTTGAGTCGAATTCTGTCACTCTCAGGAGCACAGATTCCAAAATAGAGCCCATTGATAAGGCATCAGTCTCTGGGTCTATCCCCACTTATATAGGACCTGGGTGTCTCCAGAGCTCTCAGGAGCCCCTCTGTGTGGGGTGATAGGCACTTAGATGTTCTATGAGCTCCTACTGAGGTGTACGTAAGAGTTACCTCTGGGATGACCTCCCAACTCTCTTTGAAGTCTCTTAGCCACTTGAACTCATTTGTCTTTACCTTTTCCCCCTTTAATTCAAGGTCTTTTTCCAGTTGTGTTGCCAGTTGGCACTTGGTATTAATCCCTCGTTGCCAGGGAGGCTCATCCCCGGGAGTCATGTCCCACGTTGGGGGGAAGGTAATGCAATCATATGCTGAGTTTGGCTTAGAGAGAGGCCACATTTGAGCAACAAGGAGGCTCTCAGGTGGCAACCCTTAGGCACCCCACAACTGCAGGCCTAGTCTCAGTTACAAGAGCAAAGACTCACAAGGGTAGTCATCAACAAAAAGAACACATTAGTGGGTCATCCTCTTTTGACATACACTGTCTTTGCACTTGGAGGACTATTGCTGCTAATGAATCTAACTCTATTACACTGGGGGGCCTAAATTTAAAAGTAATGCCCAATGAAAGACTTCCAAACTCCTGAGCTCTGTGCCTTGCTTATAGTATCAGTAAGCCTCTAGATCCCTCAGGAGCCCTGCTATTTGAGGGACTGTTTACTATGGCCGTCAATGAGCTTCTGCTGAGATGTGCATGAGCATAACCTCTGGAATGATGTCCCAACTCACTTTGAAATCTCTTAGCCATAAAAACTCACTTGTATTTACCATTTCACCCTTATCATCAAGGTCTCTTTCCAGATCCATTGCTAGTTGTTGCTTGGTAATAATCCCTCAGTACCAGTGAGGCTCATCCCCAGGAGTCATGTCCCTCACTGGGGTAATGTACTGCATTTATATGCTGAGTTTGGCTTAGAGAAAGATTTTTTCAGCAACAAGAAGGCTTTCAGGATTTTACTCAGGCAATATATAATACTAGGCTAAGTTTCAATTTCACAAGAAAAGGTGCATAAGTATAATCATCAGTATCAGGGGCCTGGCATAATGTTCTGTCCTTCAATAGGCACTGCCCTTGTACTCAGGGATTTCTTACTGTCCTATTAGAGAATGTAGAACAGCTCCCCAGGATGGAAATTTGATATTCTTTCAATTATTTTGTGGACCTCCACCAACTGTGACATTGCCCCATGAACTCTTGAACATATTCATATGTCTCAAAGGCATGCCCCAGGTGAACCCCTACACATGCATACCTCCTTCACCAACAACTCACACTAATGACCCTCCCCTGCCACAGTTGTGACCCTTCTGTGCTCCAAAGACTCCAAAACCGAAGCCAGCAAAAGAACCAAATAAAATTAATAAGCAAATTAAACAATGATAACTTTAAAAAATAAAATACAAAAAAATTAAAAATAATTTGAAATAAAAAAATTTTTATACATTGTGTCTTTGATCACTGAAAGAGCTGTTTTGTTGTATGTACAGTGATATTTTCTTCCATGTATTCCCCCAATGTCTTATTTTTTCCATTTCATCTTAAAAGAAGCTTTAGGTTACAGAAAATTCACATAGATTATATAGGGGGCTCCCATATACCCAACAATGTCCCTCTTTCCCCCTCCCCCATTTTAATAGCATTTTTAAATTTTATTTAATTTTATTTTTTATTATTATTATTTTTTTCATTATCCATGCCAAACTTTTTTTTTTTTTTTAATTGTGGGTAAAAATCAAAATTTTCACAATACATACCAACATTTGCAAAATGATATATAAATATATATACATATATGTGCATTTGCTTACAAAAATGTTATTTATGTATATATATAAATATATTTTAAGAGGTGTTAATAGCATTTTATACATGGATGGTACATTTGTTACAATTGATGTACAGATTTTGAAACATTGCTACTAACCATGGCCAATGGCTTACATTATGATTTATTGTAATGCAGGAGGGTTGAGCCTGGGAAGGCCAGCCAAATACTTTTGATATTCCAAAGAATCCACATGGAAGCCATAAGTTCAGCAGCAGCCATGTCATTTTATTTGCTCACATGTCCTGATGACAGCCATTGGGCAGTGACAGCACCCGTATAGTGGAGAAAAATGGTATGTGTCGCAGAAACAACTTCTCTGCCTGAAAATCAAGAGGCAGTTGTTTTGGCTCATATTCATCTGGTTTGTCCCACCTCCACTAAAGAAGCAGCTCTGTGGATGCAGAAAGAGAGTGACCGTTGGGGACAGCCAGGGGTGGAGCATAACAGCTGATTATCATAAATTAATGTAACACCACTTCTGTATGCAGCAGTCCCAAATATTGCTAGTTTGTTGCAATAAATCAATATCCAGTTATCACTATCACATTGTTTTACAACTTGCTAAGGCTTCTTTGGTATCTCCTTAGGTAACTCAAGCCAGCCTGCGTTCACCTTCATATGAGAAGGCCAGTGGTGGATTTTGCAGTGCTTCCCCAAGGCTATGTGCATAACCCAACCATCTGTCCTAGCCTGTTGGCAAAGAATCAGGCTGTATGGAAAAGAACTTGTGGCTATAACTCTATTTCATTATATTGATGATATGTTAACCAGTAATTCTTTTTCAGAATTTAAATAAGCATCAGAAATATTGCAATCTTATCTTAAGTGCCTGCAATGGCCAAACAACTGGGACAACCGCAAGGTCCTTGCTGCTCTGTCAAATGCTTAAGTGTTGTTAAAATATAATGTTTTCCCACACCACAAACTAGAAAACAATTAATGGCATTTCTGGGGTTGTTGGGATATAGAAGACCCTTTATCCCTCAGTTAACTCAGATATTAAAACCATTGTATGGATTAATTAGGAAAGGCTGTGCATGGAAATGAGAAACTCCCCCAGCAGGTGCCTTTAAAAAAAAGGGTAAAGAGGGCAATAACATGCTCAAGCAGTAAAGGGGATGGACCTTGACTTACCCTGTGGATTGAATGTGGCCAGCATGAATATTGGCTTTGTGTGGGGTTTGTGACAGAGGCAACATTCTAAACAAATACCCGTTGGGTTTTAGTCACAACTGTGGGATGGGGTCAAAGTACAATATTGCCCCTTAGAAAAGCAGCTATGTGCAGCATACCAAGCCCTGTTGCAAGTGAAGGGATTAGCCCAATAGTGTCCAGTCACTCTGAAGACTGCCATCTCTATCCAGGGGTGGACTGCAAATACTAAAAATGTGACAGGAACAGTGGACTGTCATGGGCTGCCCTCTGTTGGGGAGAGATCTGTGGAAGGACATCTGGGATGCCTGCCAGCAGCTTATATAGGGCAGGAGAGCACAAAGAGGGGGACTACCTAATATATAGCCTATGTAATGCCTAACAGTGAATGCTTACATATGGGGGGGTTCCCAGAACAGTAAATCAAGGGTTCTTTTGTAGCAATTAACATTCTTTTGTAGCAGACTGCACTCTTGGTGACAGTCTCTCCACTTCTGAGTGTGAATGGGCCATTGGCCAATATGGCCTTCCCATCCGAGCCCTTCTACAGGCAGTAAAAAGAAGGGGAATTCATTCTATTTTCCCTCTGCTCCACTCCAATGCCCTTTCCACTAAACAATCTGCTCACGGGTCTTCAGTGTTATCTGAGCAGTGAGAGCATTGAGAACAGTAGCCAAATACCACAACAGCAATAAAGTGAATAGCAAGAGATTAAAATTCCACCCCTGATTGCTTAAAAGACTAATGAGTTCATATTACAGGTTTCCTTTTGTTGTTTCATCATTTTAAAAATGTATATAATCCTAATTTATCTTATTAGTATCCATACTTATTAATATAAGCCCTTATTTAATTTTTTGAATAGAGCTTTTTTAAGAATTTTCATTTATCAATTTAATTTTACCATCCAGAGGTATCAAAATATACTCAGAACAAACACAAAAAGAGTTATGACACAGCAGCAAAAACATAAAGCTTATTAATTTGACTTATTACTCTTACTCCTACAGTATGGTGACTTCAAGTCCTCCATCATTTCACATCTCTGATTTTACTGCTTTTATGATTTCTTCTGGAATCTGTGATGCCTTAATACACAAGCTCACTTTTGGAAACACTTTTATTAGTAATCAGCAACCATTTGGGGATATTTGAGCAGTACAAATGCAGTAAAGCTCTACTTTAGCATTTTAGACATAAATTTAACACATATATTTTGTATTATCACCCTTTAGGAGTACACTTAGGCTTGAAGTTCAGGAGTAAGCTATTGATTCAAAACTGAAAGTTCCTTCTTAACACCTTGATTAAAGTTCTGATCAAAATAAAGTGTGCCTAAAACTTAAAACATTGCCAAAGTAACATCCCATTCAAACTTTTCTACA
Source organism: Tolypeutes matacus (assembly GCA_026826555.1). Taxonomy (NCBI): domain Eukaryota; kingdom Metazoa; phylum Chordata; class Mammalia; order Cingulata; family Chlamyphoridae; genus Tolypeutes; species Tolypeutes matacus. The sequence goes on from JAKSZT010050948.1 coordinate 2,349,258, forward strand.
GTTTACACAAATATTATGAGCATTCAGGTTTGTAATATATTTTTAATTGCAGGCTTACAAAAGCTGCTAACATTGTTCTAGTCTCTTACTTTCATAAAATTGTCCAGTTCAAAATTTACTAAACTTTAACAGCATTAATTTTACCAGTATGGCTATACTCGCCCAATTTGAATTAGCATGGAAACAAAACAGAGAACATTAATGTTGTTGAGTTTCTCTACTCTTCCAGCAGTTTCATTCTATCAACCCCCACTAGCCCACAGCCACATCATTCAGGCAGCAGGGGGGTTGCAGAGTTGCTGCTGGAAAGTTTTCCTTATCTTAGTTTATACTTTAGCAGAACATTTTCTTACAAGCATGATTTCACTGACAATGCCTTATTTAGCATTTCTGCTTGTGTGGGAAGTTGTATCTGTGATTTAGCCTTCCTTTGCACAGTTTAACATAATTTAAAGAATCTTCTATAGTTTCTACATCTGAGTCACTATCTCTAGCTTTAGTTGTTCAGAGAGACCAGTCACTAAGGCAGAGGTGGAAGTCTGCAAATTCCTTTCTAATTGTAATTATTCTTTCCTTTCACCTGCACATATTGACAGGCCTTTGTCTGTACCTGTTCTTGTGCTTCCTTTGATTTCTTAGTTAAACACTCCCTCTGATCCACCTGCACCAGTCAGAGATCCTGCTCCAACTCTTAAATCTTCCTTCACTCATCTTGCCTTTGCTTTGACTGCTAACATCTTGTTAGTACTATCGTGCAAGGTAAGGAGGAAGGACCATACAATGGCTTCAGCCACTGCACATTGCTCTTTCTTAATAAAAGTACCCTTTACTCTTTTCTCTAACTGCACTAATCCAGTGGGAGTGTATGGGGCATCCCCCAACTCCCTCATGGGTCCTTAATCATCTCTCAGCTGGGCAACCTTGTACCCCATAGAAATGCATGACTGCCCTAGGATCCCACCTGTTGTAGACTCCCCAATGTACTGTAGGGTCTTCCCTACAGTGTCTGTAATGCCTGGCATGCTTTCAGCCACCTTATCCCTGGCTGGATTCTCTGGAACATCCTGCCAACTATGCCAGTTGTAACACAGGTGGGTCAAGCCTGGGAAGGCCAAACAAAATACTTTTGATATTTCAAAGAATCCACACAGAAGCTGTAAGACTAGTAGCAGCCATACTTTATTTACTCACATGTCCTGATGATGATTCTTGGGCAGTGACCACACCCATACAGTGGGGGAAAGAAAGCTTATTTAAGGCAGCACAGCACAAAGAGGTTGTCTAGCTAATACATAGCTTATGGAATGATTAATAGTGAGTGCTTACCTATGAGGGTTCCCAGAACAGTAAATCAAGGGTTTGAGCAATTAACATTCTTTTATAGCAGACTGATTATATTCTCGGTGCTAGTCTCTATCCTACTGAGGGGGAAGGGGCCATTGGCCAATATGGCTCTGCCCCTCCCAGCCCTTCTGCAGGCAGTTCAAGGAAGGGGCATTCCTTCTATTTACCCTACATTTACATTTTGGACTATACACTTTTATAGGATTTGATGAAATTTAAAATGGCCTGTTCCCATTATTGGAAGATCATGCAGAACAATTCTAATACCCTAAAAAGGCCCTATGTTCTATCAATTTTATTCTTTCCTCCCCCTCTCATCAGAACCTATGTTACCCACTAAGTTTCACTTATTGAAGGACAAGAATCATAATTACTTGCAATAATATTGACAACTTGACATATTGGTCTGTTTTCCTTTATTAGGCACTGCCTCTTTTCTGGAGGGATTGTTGTCCCTCTAATTTAGAATATAGCAGGACTCCTCAGGATGGGAGTTGAATATTTTCTTGTTTATTGTGTGGGTCTCCACCCACTGATATTGCACTCTATTAAAAGATGAACACTCACATATTCCAAAGAATCCTGCTTGGGTCAACCCTATCCTGTATACCCCCCACATCCAATAGCCTACACCAGTAATCCTTCCCTGCCATATTTCCCAAATAGAACATTTCCAACATTGTAGTTTTAACCACAGATCTGCAAAACTCCAGAGTTCACCTGCTCCTTCCCCCAACCTTCCCCTCAGTTCCGTGGATAGCTTTCCCTCTAAGATTTGGAACAAGACAAGGATGCCCATTATTACCTCCCTTATCTAGCATTGTGTTAGAAGTACTTCCTCAAACACTTAGGCAAGAAAAATACATAAAAGGCATCCAAACTGGAAAGGAAGAAATAAAAATTCACTATTTTCAGATGACATGACCGTATGCATAGAAAGCCCTGAGGAATCTACAACAAAGCTTCTAGGGCTCATAAATGTGTTCAGTAAAGTGCCAACCTAAGAGATCAACATTCAAAAATGAGTAGTATTTCTGTACACCAATAATAAGCAATCTGAGAAAGAAATCAAGAAAAAAAAATCCCCTTTACAGTAGTAACTAAAAGAATCAAATTTCTAGGAATAAACTTACCTCCAGATGTAAAGGACTTATACACTGAAAACTATACAACACTGCTAAAGGAAATAAAAACCCAAATAAATGGAAGAATATTTCCTGTTCATGTATAAGACTAAACATCATTAAGATGTCTATCCTACCCAAACTGATTTACAGATTTAATGCAACCCCAATAAAAATTACCACAGCATTTTTTACTGAATTGAAAAACATTTGGGATCCATCTATCCAATAGGAGCCTAATATCCAGCATATATATAGAGAGACTAATATCCAGCATATATATAGAAATCCTACATCTCAAAAATAAAAAGACAAAAAAAAAATTTTTTTTAATGGGAAGAGATTTAAATAGACATTTCTCCAAAGAAGAAATAGAAATTGCTAAAAAGCACAAGAAAGGTACTCAACATCATTAACTATAAAGGAAATACAGATCTAAACTACAATGAGATATCATCTAACAACCTTTAGACTTGTGGCTATTAAAAAAACATAGAAGATTACCAGTGTTGGAGAGGATGTGGAGGAAAGGGAATGCTTATCCATTGCTAGTGGGAATGTAGAATGATCCAGCTATTGTGGAGGAGAATTGGTGGTTCCTCAAGTTAACTATAGAACTGAGATATGATCCAGAAATCCCACTGCTGGGTATATACCCTGAAGAATTGAAAGCAGGGACATGAACAGATATATGCACATGAATGTTCATGGCAGCATTATTCATTATTGCCAAAAGTTGTAAGCAACCCAAATGTCCTTCAATACATGAATGTATAAGAAAACTGTAGTATGTACATACAATGGAATATTACTCAGCTTTAAGAAGGAATGCAGTATTAATACAAGGGATAACATGGATGAATCTTTAAGTCCTTATGTTAAGTGAAGTAAGCCAGGCACTGAAGGATAAATGTTACATGAGCTCACTGATATTGATTAAGCAAATTGAGCAGACTCACAGAGCTAGAGTCTGGCAGATGAGTTTACAGGAGAGAGAAAGGGAGTAGAGGTTGGTGAGTCATTGCTCATATGGGAAAATCTGTGACAAGGTGGAAGAGTGTGGCCATTGGAGGAGTTTGAGAAAGTTCCAGTGTTGTGATGGGTTTGGTGGTGCTGGTCTGTGAGGAAGAACAAAATGGGGTTTGGGTTGGAGTATCCATGGAAGGTAGAAGTGTGTAGTTATGAAGTGGATGGACATGACAGTGGTGCAGCAATGCAATTGGATTTGGCAGTGCTGCTCTGTGAGGGGTAGGGTTTAAGGTTGGGTTGGATTATGTGATTTTTCTTCTTCAATTTATCAAGGTGATTTATTTCACTAATTGATTTTCTTGTGTTGAAACACCCTTGCTTACCTGGTATAAAACCCAGTTGATCATGTTGTATAATTCTTTTAATGTGCTTTCAGATTCTCTTTGCAAGTATTTTGTTGAGGATTTTTGCATCTATATAAATTAGTGATATTGGTCTGTAATTTTCTTTTTTCATAATATCTTTCTGTTTTTTTGTTAATACGGTGATGTTAGTTTCATAGAGTGAGTTTCATAGCATTCTTTCCTGTTCAACTTTTTGGAAGAGCTTGAGCAAGATTGATATTAGATTGTCTTTGAATGAATGGTAGAATTCACCTCTGAAGCCATTTGGTCCATGGCTTTTCATCTGTGGCAATATTTTGATAAATGCTTCAATCTCTTCTCTTGTGATTGGTTGATAATGTCTTCTATTTCCTCTAGTGTCATTGAAGGTGATTAGTGTTTTTCAAGGAATTTGTCTACCTCATCCACACTATCTAGTTTTTTGGCTTATTGTTTTTCATAGTATCCTCTACCTCTATTGCATGAGGTGCCAGTTGTAATGTCCCCCTGTTATTTGTGATTTCATTTGTATATTCTCTCATTTTTGTCATCTAACTAAGGGTTTGTTGGTTTTGTTGATATTCTCAAAGAACATCTTTTGATTTTGTTGATATTCTCTATAGTTTTATGTTTTCTTTTTCATTTATTTCTACTCTTATCTTTACTATTTCTTTCCTTTGAATTGGTTTGATTTGGGAATAGTTTTCTGTTCTTTTTCTATTTCTTCAGGGGTGGGGTTAGATCTTCAGTTGTTTTTTTTTTTGTTTTTTTTTTTTGTTTTTTAGGAGGTTCTGGGGATTAAACCCAGGAACTTGTTCATTGGAAGCAGGCACTCAAACACTGAGCTATTTCCACTCCCCAATGAGAGTTGTTTTTCATTTGTTTGTTTTGTTTTGAGGAGGTACCAGGGATCAAACCCAGAACCTAGTATGTGGGAAGCAGGTGCTCAACCACTTGAGCTACATGCACTCTGCTATTTCATCTCTTTTTAGGTCATTAGAAAAAATTTATTGGGAAATGAGTGGAAAGAACAGAGCTTGCTGAGAAGTGGGAGAGAAGGACAGAAACGTGCACCAAGATTTGGCATGGGCTTCTATATGCAGACAGAGCAACCTGGTTTGTGCAATTATCCTCATTAAACTATTGATTATCCCTCCCCTTGCTAAAACCAAGGGGAGGGACCCCAGTTGTAATTTACCCCACCAATGTTAGGGGCCAATGGTGAGGACTGTTTGAAATATCTGGGGCTAAGGGGAGGTCCCAGAAAAAGAAACAGGGACCTTAAGGTTAAGGTCAAGATCTTGGTGGGTGTATCCATGGGATATAGGCCCCCTCTCACTTGGAGGTGGAGTGGACATCACCATCCCAAACTCCTCAGGATTGGGGGAAAAGCTATGGACTAGGGTGGACTTAATGGTATTCTGTTGTAGACATAATGTGATTCAAGCAATGGAAGAAATTACAACAGTGAGGGTGAGCCAGTGGCCACTGGATACTTTTGGGGCAGGGAAGGGAAAAGCAGTTGTAATATAGGTGCTTTTTCAGGACTTGGGAATTATCCTGAGTGACATTACAATGACAGTTATAGGCCATTTTATATTAGCATATAACATGCAGAACTGTGTGGGAGAGAGTGTGGTCTATAATGTGAACTATGGTCCATGCTTAGTGGCAAAGCCCCAAGATATGTATATCCATTGCAGGTGATATGCCACACTAATGAAAGATGTTTATGTGGGATGTTATGGGAGGTGGGGAACATGGAAATCCCTGTAATTTTTGTGTAACATTTATGTAATCTAAGCATTTTTTAAAATATATTTAAAAAATAATTACAAGTAAAGAAAATTGCAGACCAATTTAAAAAAAAAAGGTCTTGGTGGGGTCTTGTGGGAATGTTGTCTGTTGGCCACATTGCTTGTTGGCAGTGCTGTGGCTCATCTCCTCATTTCCCTATATTAACCTGCCTCAACTCCCCACTCAGAGAGTTCATGTGCTTATTCCTAAGGGACTGCTGAGGGGTTATTGTCATTATTCTGTAGTTACTTACTGCTGGTTAGTGTGGTAGTCCATGCCTGACAGGGCATAAACTTCTCTGGCTATTATACTGAGGTTGAGGGAAGACAAATTCAGCAACCTGTTTGGAACAAGATGAAATCCCCACATGACTAATAAGGCATTGATTCTGTAAGAAATAAAGTTAATTAGAATTTAGAAGATACATTGTCTCACAAAAAGGATAAAGAGGATGGTGATGAGCAGGCCCAAAAATGGGACCAGACATGACACACTGGTCCACAAAAGTAAGAAAGACCATGTGCCTTCAGAGACTGCCTTCTCCCAAAGTTAATGGGAAACAGCATTCTTCCTTGACTTGTTTTATGCTGTTGGTTAATTCTAGGGAGAGACTGGGGTAGACATGCTGAGTTTGGGTATAAACTGCCAACTCCAGTTCTCAAAGCAGTGGTTATGCTTAGAATAGCTGGGAGAGGTAAGAAGAGAGACACTGTCCCTAGTCATACACTCACAAAGACATTATATGCACTAACAAGACAGGCATATGGCAGGCAAAATAAAGACAGTACTTAAGAGAGTCAGTCTTTTGTTTCATAGGCACTTTCATTAATTACTTAGAAAATGAATTAAATATACCAGGATTTTTATTATGTTAAATTTCCCTCTGCATATGATCTAAAAGAGATATAGGTACAGTATTTAATACAAATTGATTCATCCATCAATTCATAAGTTTCTCTTTGAACTGCAATTAATAGATCTAAGCTCCAGATTTGCAATATCATACATGTTATCTCTCCATGGGAGCAGACCATAATGTTAATTTGTTTAAGGTCTACTTAAGTCCCTGTGGTAATCACTGCTCCACTTGGTATGCTCTTCGCACAGCGAGCATGCTGCAGCACCATTGACCTCAGAAAGAAGCTAGGAAGGTGGACTCCAATATTTCACCAGCCTGGTGCATAGTGTTTCAGCACTGGTGCATAGTGTTTCAGCACTATGAAACAGAGCTAGTCTAGAGGTAATGTCCATTGTACACCTGGCCAAATTGACCAATGCTGGCTGCTGCAGGAGTCTGAAACTTCATCATACTCTATATCAACTTCAGGAGCATGTTCAGAGATGTAATAGGAACTTTTATTGTTTTAGGGGTCAGTGTCTGACCTAGCCAATAACTCAAATGGAAAGGCAAAGTGCAGTGTATGGAAAGTTTTGTTTAAATATACAAGAGAGTTTGATGGTACTGAAGTTAATTGTATTAGTATGATGCAGTGTCTATTAAGGCAAGTACAGATTAGAACAGAAGAGAGAATTTTACACTTACTTTGCTTAGGAATCCTGGAAGAGCCACCCATTACCCTAGGGGATTATGAATGCATTCTTCAGCCTGATTGGCACCCCACCATTAGACCTGACTGAATGGATTGCTTGCTGAGTTAGCATCCTGAAAACTGGGGTACACTGCTCACTGTCCCCACATTCTAGGGATTGGGAGCTTTATGTCTCTGGGTATCCCCAGAGCCTTAGAGGTCTTGGGGCCATCTTGGTCTAGATCACAGGCTGAACACTCAATCTGGACTCAGCCTAGGAAAGTACCTTTCTTTTGCCTACTTTTCAGAGGTCTTAGGAGTTAGCCATGAATGAACTCATCTCATGGTGACCCCCAGGGTCCAAGTTCTGCAGTTAAACCCAATATTAAAACCCCATTAAAAAACCTGGAGACTATTCTGTGACTTGCTAGAAAGTAGCTTCAGGGAGCTACTAATGGTGGGACTCATGCCTTGCTATCAAATACATTTTCAGTTTCTAAGGCATTCTAAAGCATCTCACAGACCTAAAATGAGGAGAGCAGTAGTTGGAAGATTAAAGGAATTTCTATTTAAAAAGAATTATCTAGTGGTCTAAGGAAATGATACAATGGGTGATAGCCATTCTGAACTCACAGAGAGAGCCTGGTAAACTCCTGCCCAACTTAGGCCTTATACCCAGTCAGGTCACAAGGACATTTTCCCTGCCACCCAGAATGTCCTTGCATCTACAGAGCATGGAGGCTTACTCCTACCACCTTTGAACAGGGAGCCAAAAGTCTGGGCAGACTGAGTTTATGTCCTGTTGGGGCCTATACAGGAGCCCCTTTAAAATGGGAGGCTAAAATCATTTCTAAATAAAAGGAACTCACAGAGAGGGCCTGATACATTTCCAGCAGACTCCTGCTTGACTTAGGCCAAATATCCAGTCAACTCTCAAGGGTGGTTTCACCCACCACCAGAACTTCCTTGGATATACATGGCATGGTGGCTTTGCCCTACCACCTCTGAAGAGAAAGCCAGAAGTCTGGGTAGACTGAGTTTTGTCCTGTGGGAACATAACCAGGAACAGTTTTAAAATAGCAAAGCCAAAAGAGTGCATGGACAGACCTTAATTAAAAACTCACCAGTCTCTGGTGGGGGTTGGGGAGCACCACTTAGCTTTCTGTCTCCTGGCAATGACTTGCCAAATGAAGCTGGGGAAGTGTTGGATTCTTCTAGGTTCATGGCTATGCTGCATGAAAGAATTTAAGAACATGCCAGCTGAGTTAGGCCAGCAAAAAGAATTTATTGGGAAAGGAAGGAAAGAACAGAGCTCCCTAAGAAATGGGAAAGAAGAATGGAAATATGCACTGAGATTTGGTGTTGGCTCCTCTAAGCAGAGAAAGCCTCTTTCTTCTTTTTTTAATGTAAGCATTGAGGGCTATAAATTTCCCTCTCAGAACTGCCTTTGCTGTTTCCCATAGGTTTTGACATGTTATGTCCTCATTTTCATATATCTCAAGATATTTGCAGAATTCTCTTGCAATTTCTTCTTTGACTCACTGAATATTTAAAAGTGTATTTTTTGAACTCCATATATTTATAAATTTTCCCCTTTTCTGTCCCTTATTGCTTTCCAGCTTCATTCTGTTATGATCAGAAAAAGTATTTTCTATAATTTCTATCTTTTTCAATGTACTGAGACTTATCTTGTGACCCAACATATGGTCTATCTGGGAGAATGTTCCATGAGTGCTTGTAAACAATGAATATCCTATTGTTTGGGGGTACAATGCTTTATAGATGTATGATAGACCTAATTTATTTACCATATTATTCATGATGTCTATTTCTTTATCCTATGTATAATAATGAGCGTTAGTGTATTGAAATTTTTATCTGTTATTGTAGAGACATATATTTCTCCCTTCTGTTTTGCCACCATGTGTTGCATGTATCTTGGGGCACTTAGTTTAGATGCCTAAATGTTTAGTATAGTTTCCTCTTCTGGGTGAATTGCCCCTTTATTAATATATAATGTCCTTCTCCACCCTTTATAACCATTGTGCATTTGAAATCTATTTTGTCCAATATTAGTATCACTACTCTAGCTTTTTTTTTGGTTACTATTGCCATGAAATATCCTTTTCCACATTTTCATTATTGACCTAGTTGTGTCCTTATGTAGACAACATATAGATGGCTTATATTTTTTATCCATTCTATCAGTGTATGTCTTTTGCTTGGAGAGTTGAAGCCATTAACATTCAATGTTATTATTGTAAAGACATTACTTTCTTTATCCATTTTGTGCTTTGGCTATCTCTTGTTATATCTTACTTTTGTCTGTCTTTTTACTCTTTTATTTACCCTTCCTAATAATCTTCATTTCTACACTCTTCTACAGGTCTCTTGCTCTTGCTTTTCCTTTCAGGCTGCATCACTCTCTTTAGTATCTTTTGTCATTCTGGTCTTTTGGTAACATATCAGCTTTTGTCTGTGAATACTTTGAATTCACAATCATTTTTGTAAGACAATTTTGATGGATACAGATTTCTTGACTAGCAGTTTTTCTCTTTCAGTTCCTTAAATGCATCATACCACTTTCTTCTCACCCTCCATGGTTTCTTATGATGATTGGTTATCACTTAATCTGATTGAGGCTCAATTTTAAGTGATGCTTTTCCTGCTTTCAGAATCTTCTCTCTATCTCTGATATTTGTTCTTTATGCCCACCCATTGTCTTCTTAATTTCCTTTATCTGGTTAGTCATATTTTCTTTCAATTCTTTGAATTGACTTAGGAGAGTTGTGCAATTATCACTGATTAATTGTCTTAAATCCTGTTTCTCCTCAGGATATTTAGTTTGTTCCTTTGGCTGGGCCATCTCTTCATTTCCTAGTATGGCTTGTAATTTTTTGCTGACATCTAGACATCTGAATATGTTGTTGAATTTATTCTGATGGCCAATTTCTTTCTTGCCTTTTTTCCCACAACTTTTCTTTGGTATATGGTTCAACTCATTTTAAGTCTTTAAAACCATCCAGGTTAAGTTATCAAAATCATGTCAGAGACTCACTAATGGTGTGCAGATTTTTTTCTAGGAGCTAGGGTACAGAGAAACCCAAAAGCAGTTTTTTGCATGCAATTTCCAGACTGACAAGCAGATGGAACTCATCAGTATACCTTTTCACTGAGGTATTTCACTCTCCACTTTCCTTAATTTTGGTCTGGCCAGAGCTGAAATTCAAAGCAGGCTCTGCTTGTCGAATTCACTGAAGAGAAGCTCCCTAATTCTCCCTCCCTTTTCCCTTGTAACACCTTACAGAGAGGAAGATGTCTATTCCCCTCTTGGTTGGCTGCAGTGAGACTGGGGTTTTACCCCAGCCTAATATATTTTGGATGTGGGAGGGGAGCCCTTCCCTGCCACTGTGGGGTTTGGTGACTCACCTTTGTTTTGTGTTGTTCATCTCTCTGATCCTCAACCTCTTGGAACTTTGTAGCACTGTCCTGATGCACTGAGCCCCAAAGCAGGTCCCTTGGAAAACTTTTGGCTCTTTCTCCATTGTTTTTGAGAGATATCTGAGCCCTGCCTGCCTACTCAGACACCATCTTCCCAGAATGCTTTATTTTATTTTTAATCCCAGTCTTCCTGCAAGGAATTTGAACTCTTTGTCCATATAGGACCAGTAAATCTGGTTCCCTGTTGTATCTTCAGAAATTTGAATATTTCCTGTTACAAAGAATGAACTGTAAAATATTTATTGGATTAATTACTAAAGTAGTCTTTCAGTCATTCTTCTCAATGGCTTTACCTCTTCATTTTCCATCATCATTAGAGGATTTTAACTTCTTAATTATCTTGAAAATCAAACCAAGGTGAACAGAATGCATCTCATTGAATGAAACCCTGATTAAATCTGGTATCTGCAGTCTGTGCATTCAGGGTTTTCTCCCTGAAATGGATCACTCATTGGATTTATTAAATGATTTCCCTATACAAAGGGAATATAAATAGAGGTTGTATTTTCCCATAAGTAAATAAGCTGAACAGCACAGAACTTTGGGAGAAGAGCAAAGTGTGGCGTGTCTCTTGAATTTGCCTCAGAATTGAATAGACCTCAAGGTGGCTTTTTATTTTTTGTTTTCTTGGAAGTTCTCCAAATTATGAGATGTGACTGGGCCTTTCCCCATTACCATTTATAACTACTGTCAATTTTTATACATTAATTCTATCAAAGTACTATCTTAAAATATTTAAATTTTATTGGTATGTGACTTTTACTTCTCCAGTTATTAAATTCTCTTACCAATTGAGGTTAGCCTTTTTCAATGAGATGCAATTAGTGGGTTTTTCCTCACCTCCTGCTTGCTCTTCAATTCACTCTGATATGGCTTACACATTCTGCACTTACATGCACTGCCCTTGAATATCTGCTTACATCCAACTCAATGAAACTACTAAAAGCATCTTTACCTTACAAGAATCCTCAACAAAAAATTCCCTGATTTCCTCCTTCTATCATCCATTTCTGTCCTGGTCTTCTAGGTCACAACACTCTCTTGGATTTTTTCTGGCCCCACATTACATATTTTCAATCTATTTCTGAAATATTAAATGTTGAAACTCAATAGAACATAGTCCTAGTCCTTCCTTTATTTCTATATTTCTACCTAGGCAATATCTTCTGTTCCTTTTACTTGTCATCTATGGTTGTAGAACTTAGAAATTCCTGTCCAAATATCACATCTGAGTTCCAGACCTGAAAATATATTCTTCACTGAGATTCTCATTATTTTATCATCAGTATAAAGTACTCATCACAGTTTGAAAATCTTGCTCTTCTTTAATAATCAAAACCAGATTGAATGAAAGATCCTGTCATGTGGTTACTCAATAATAAAATTTGGTGTTATTCTTTTAAAATATTGGTATTTCTATCACATTTTTATAGATTTCCTATCTCCAAAAATGAAATAAATCTAGATCATGTAACAAGTAACCTTGCATTTTTTCCTTTAAATTGTCTCTTCTTAAGTGCCTCTTAAAACCCATAGGACCAGATGGTATGTTTATTTGCTAGAATTACTCTATGCTTTTGGATAGGTCTAGCTCAGAGCTGTCTTCCAAAATATACAAATTTATATATTAAAAAAAAAGAATTACTTTCTAGAAAAATATTGCCTGGAATTGACAGTGATCAGAAGGATCTGTGGGCTTCGTGTTTGGCATGACATAATAGACACACTGAACTAGGCTAAGAAGGAAAAGTCATTTTATTGGCTACTGGCAGATAGGATATCTAACCAATCTCAAATTGTGCTCCTTGTTGAGGGGTTTTCTTGCAGCTTTTATAAAGTTTTGCAACAGAGAAAGTTAATCATTAAATTGAGCTCTCTGGGAATGGGATGGTGAGTTTCTCTAGTGTTTTTCTCTTGTTAACATCAAAATACATAATAATCCTGGGATCTCTAATTCTCATGGTGATAATGATAATAGATTGAGTGAAGCATTACATGTTTACATTTCTTCTTTTCAAAGAGGAACTAACAGGTATGGTTAATATCAAACTAGACAGTTCTATGTGCTTTCCTACAGACACTTTATGTGTACCCTATGGTGCTTGGTAGGTTTCACATAAATTACATTTTAATCTTTCTACAGAAACTAGGTTGAAAACACATAAAGCTATATAAGAAAGCCATGAAAATGGAATAACTGATTACCTAAAATGCATGATACAAAAGTAATGAAATGCAATTATTTTCATTTCAGTAGAATGGATTTAAAAAATGACAAAATATATACTTGTATATAAATACCTGTGCCTAAAATGGAAATACATTGCTACATTTCTCTACAGAAATTATTTATTCTTCTATTTTTTGAGATATATCTGAGTAATTTTGTAATCAACTCATGATTGCTTCTAACTGGAGAGATAATTAGTACTAGGCAAAGTGAGATCATAGTCAAGGACTTTTAACCTCCATACCTTTTCAAAAGACCTTTGATTCAAGCCTGCTTTATGGATACTAAAATTAAAAAGAAAGATTGTGAGAGAAAAGCAGAAAGTTATTGCCCTCAATTTCTTTCATTAATTGGCTTATCTTAAAAAGAAATAAGTGGAAATGACTGACAAATATTATCTGCAAATACTTTATATTTTGTTCTTATGTTCTTGTCTTGCTTTAGTGTATTTGCTCTGTTAATGTCATGGTTTACTGGTACTGCTAGTAGGTTTTAGTTTGTACACTAAAATCCATGGTCAGTAAGTACTGATTAAGATTACCAGGTTGCTACCGTTGCTTGTTCTTTTATATGTCTTGAGAATTAAAAAAATAGAAAATAAGCATATTGGTCTGCTAATACCTGCTAGAAGTTACAATATTTTTGTTTTGTTTTGTTTTGTTTTGTTTTGTTTTGTTTTGTTTTTGAGAAATGTGACATTGCTTTTTCACAAAGATCCATACTTATGGGAACCACTTATCTGGAGGATGGATTATAGAACCATTACAAACTGGAAATTCTGATAGAAATCAATGCATAGTGCTTAATTATATTCAATAGGCCTTGTGCCTTAAAATATAGAATGTAGCTCTGATTACACTATTGCATCTAAATGGTCATTAGTTGCTGTTGCAAAAAGTCATAAAGGAAAAATATTTCCTCTAGCAGGTTCTTTGATAGCACCAGTGATTATTTAGTGCTACTAAAATAGTAAGCTTTGTTAAAATTCAAAATAAACTGAATATACTGTTAAAGCATATAGAAGCATACATTGATAATAATTTTGGTTTAAAAAGATTCTTTAAAACAACTTAATCATAGGAAAATCAATGATGAAACTTAATCATTTATTTTGGGAACTCCTAATATTTTGAAGTTTGAATGTAGATCTGACATAATGAGACTTATACTGGATAGTCTTTCCCTTTCTTGATAGTAAAATATATACACTCTTAAACAATTAAAATTTTCCTTGTATATTTTTTCAGCACAAGCATTTCTGTTTTTATAGAGTCACATGGATGACTGAGAAAATATTTGTAGATTTCAGTTATTCTCAGATATACAGATTAGTAAGAATCTTCTTGGTATATGTACTTTAGGGTACTTATCCAGGAAAACCAAAATCCATAAAAGTGAGTTACATTTAAAAAACAGGAAGGTTACTTTTGAGAAATTTAGAAGGAAATGAATGACACAAAGTGTGCTTTGAGTAGATTAACATCTGAGTTAATCAAGATGTTTCTTTTTAATAGGACCGATGATGTTACCAACTACATAAAGAGAGTTTTCCATCAAAATGTTGTTTTTCATAGAGACAAAGAAGTTCTGAACTACACATGCTGTGAAAGCAGCCTCATTAAAATTTGGATTCCTTGCATTCTCAATTCGTTTGTGTTCTCATGAATAAGGGAGAGAATTTTCACCAGATGGGAGAGACCTAATTTATTTTTAAGTGATTTTAATGGATATGTATTATTTAATTTGACTGCAGGCAATTGTGCCCAGGGCATGTGAGGTCAGGTTAACGTATTGTGGTTATACAATATTTCTAGAGATATAGTTATATGAACATTTTCAAAAAGAGACTTATTTAATCTATTACCAATCAAGGAAATGTTTATGCAGTTAGACCAGGGGAAGAGACCAAAATATGAACAAACAAACAAATAAATGTACAATGAAAAATATGAGTGACCTGAAGAAATAGTAGAATTGTAATATAGGCTATTAGAAGGGCAATCAGTACCTAGATTGGGGCTCAATGAGGAGATCTCCATGGAAATCACAAAACAGAAACTGAAGGAATGTGATATGGGAAAGTGTTTGAGGGGATTTTCCATGGAAATGAAAGATGGTTACAGTGTTCAGTGCTGAAATAATAATTAGCATGAATATATTTAAGTTTTTCTGAGAGATGTATTCTTATTCAATCCTTGGATGCCTGGAGGAGTCCTAACTTAAAATTACTTAATTTGAAGGGAAATATTTTGTTAAAGTGGTGAACCTCATTACATTAATCTTGATTGGCATCTGCTTTAATCAAAGAGTAAGCTTTAGAAGAGCTGAATTTATTTTAGATTTCTGGGATCATGATGGTGGAAATGTCTTGAGAGATACTTGATTTTTTTATGCCTCTACCTAAGAAAATTGAGATGCACACTGTCATTTTAGAGCCAGAAGTGGAATAAATTGAAGCAATTGTGTAGATGTGTGAGATTGTCATGATAGTGTACAGAAATGGGAGAGAAAGGGGGCTGCAATTCATTCTTGAGATGTTTTAATAATATTGTTTAAGTAATGTTATGCAGAACACAAGAGGAAGGAATGACTAGAATAACTTGAGTACACTCCAGGGACTGAGATGTCCAAGGAGTCTAAGAAAAAGAAAGTTCCCAAAGGTCCAGTTTGTCTTTACTTCCAAGTTATAGACTGAAGTACACACACTTGATTTATTCATGGGGAGCTTATTGGTGATGGTAGCATGATTTCCTTAAGAGGAAGTCTGTGATGTTATTAACTCATCAGTTAAAGCTGTGTGAGAAAGGGGTAAAAGTGCTTATGTAGATAGATTATGAAAGAAGGAAAAGATCAGGCACGAGATGAAATAGGCATGGGGCATTTGAGTTCATAATAGAAGAGAAACAATAAGGTTTAATGATGAGGTGATTGATTGTGATAGAGATTTCAAAAAGAAACAGGAAAAACAAGAATTCAGTTGGAGACATTCAACTTAATAAGGTGACAGGCCTCTTCAATAAGAGAGAAGGAGTAACTAATAGGTATGAATGCAGGAATAACTAGACATTATGGTGTTGATTTGAGGTGATTCTTTAAAAATTGCATCATTCACCTGGTTATTATGATGTTAATCTCATCTGGCAAAAGTAATGTGAAATGAGAGAATATGTGGTATTCAATGTATGGAACGTGAGGTGATTATGGAAGGATAACTCAGTTATCAAGATGTAGCCTTTTTCCCAGTTATATCTGAAAGCACTAGGAGTTGTGAGTCTATATTTAGTCATAAAGCAAGATCTTCATAATGTGCTGTGTCACATGCAGTAATAAACATGACAGGAAATTAGAACCACCTCCTATGTGGGCAGATGTGGAAAATAGTAAGATATATATTGACACAGAGAGAAAATACAGTTCTTAGGAAGCATATGCTGAAATATGTATGCTTGGAATACATCTGGCAGTGAATATTACATGAGGTAGAAGCTAATGTCTGGAAAGTCGGTTCAATGCAATGGAGGTTTCCTTTGAAAGGAGAACCCATGCATGGATTTAATTGTAACAAACTATATGAAGAGGAAGTTTTGATAACAGAGTGAGGATCTGGTTATTTAAATGAGAGGTGACATTCCATGTAATACTTAGGTGTAGCATGTAACCCTTAAGATATTTGAAATTGGGATATAGGAAGAAAAAATTTTAATCTAGCTGTATCTTTTCTTGCCACGTATGTTTGTCATATTACTTCAGATCTCTGAACCTCTATTTTTGACATTTGTTTAATGAGTAAATTAACCTTTATCAGCTAGGTTACTGAGAATATTAAATTATTAAAAATAGGTAATTCTCCCAATATTGAATGCAGTTATTTTCTTCCCAGACTTGAGGTACAAATGGCTAAGTTAATCCTAGATATGATCAAACCCATAATAGTATATATTCTTTTCTCTCTTTTTTTATTTTACTTTTAATAATATATATTTCTAAGTTTCCTAGTTGATTTCCAAATCTACTGGGGTGACATATAGAACTTAGTGTTGAGGGGGTTGCATTGTTAGATGTCACATATGGAAGAACTAAGATGTTTTAGGACAAAACATCAGGTCAGTTTCATGGTAGAGCAGGAAGAGAGTGAGAGACCAGAATACAGAAATGCAGTGAGAGAACCAATGCTGTTGCAAAAAGCAGTAATAACTGAGAAATTCCAATCTGCTTCCTCTTGTGGTGAGGACCCAATTCCAGAGGTGATTTTGGCCAGGTTTCCTGTTTTGGAATCAGGGATGAATGAAAGGTCTCTGAAAATCATGGGCTAATTAATAAATATAATTCGTGGATTTTTATGTGCTTATCTGTACAGTAAAGGTAATCATATCATCTTTATTAGCCAGAGAAGACAAGGCCTCCAGCATCTTGACTCTGGGAATAGGGAGTCCTCCCCTTATTTCTCCTGAGCATACCTCATGTTCCTTTTGTTGATTGTACCGGGGATTCTCCTGGGTGAAGTGTTTGGCAGTCATGATAGGTAGGCCTGAAAGTTGTGGTCAAGACATGGATCTTAAGATTCTTTCTCCATTCTCAGCTTTGCCCACAATCTGCTTGTCTGGTTGTGAGGGAAAATCCAGAGGAAGATAGATACCAGCTGAAGTATTGACAATGCAATCACAGGTGAGTATGGAATTCTCTAACTGAAATTCCACCTCTGTTGCCAGGAGATAGGAAGATTTCACCAATTGGTGTGGATATTTCAAGTGTTTTCAGGAGCTATTCAAGGATCTAAGCTTAAATTATGTTTATACAGGACTCTAATAATTATGGTAATTTAGGGACTGAGCAATGAGTAATCTTCCAAGGTAATCACAAGAGTTGGTTCCAGCTTCCATAAAGACTGTATCTTCTGAAAAGATGACAGATATTTTCTTTTTCTCACACATCCTGTGACCTCCTTGGATAAATAATGAATTAATGGTTCATGTTCATGCCTAGGATTAGCACTGGCAAGTAATGAATAGAGGTGACAGAGATGAACAGGAGAAGTTTATAGTCAGAAGAGAGGCTGAGTTATCAGCTGTGGAGTCAATCCAACATTAAAGGTACTGGTGGTGTAGGGGTAGGTATATTTGCCAGAAGCATGAGAAAGTTTAGTATATTAAAGGAAATGAGGAATAATTTATTTCCCCCCAATTTAATTTTCTTAAAATGTTGATGGAATACATTTGCATATTTTGAAATCTTTTTTAAAACTAAAATTCACCTTACAACTGTAGTTCAAATTTCCCAACTTCAATTTTCTAAATAAAATTTATTTAAATTTTATAGATGGATGCAATGTATAGGAATTCTTTTTTCCTTCATTGAAGCTGTGCTTTCAGGAGCTTTATAATCAGTAGAATAAAAAAAATTTTGTGAAAATTTTTGAAGATTTGGAGAGACCAGAAGCAATGAACAGGATTTTTTTAATCTTTCACACACAGATAAGATGAAGATAAAATTGAAACAATGAATATGTATATGTAGACCCTGGAAAAAGTTGAGATTGTGAAGTCTCCTTCCACAGAAATGGTCAGTCTAAGGCCATGTATCCATACAACTGTCTCAGGAGTCCCTGGCTCGTGACCTTGAACCATCTGTATTTATACATTACAATGAATACCTGAGTTATGTAGCACTGAGGAAAGCAGGACTAACTGATTTGATACCAATTCAATTTAGCAGAAATCTGGATATTTCTTCAAGTTTCCCTGCCATTTTAGTGAATAATAGATATTTGAATTGAATTGAATTGAGATAGAAAACAATTCGCACATTAGCTTGCATTTGTCAAAATGCATAAATATTCTTAAGTGATTTTATAAATGAGAGGAAAATAAGTTCATATATATAGGGGAATAATCTAAACATATTCATTTTTTAAAATGAAATATCATGGATATTGCTTGCCTTACAATAAGTATGTAAGTTTACTTAGAATTATTTGGAAAGATTGATTTAGTTTTGAATGCTTGAAAGAAAGCTTTATAATCAGCAGAAAGAAGACATAATTACAAGTTTACTGGGAAATTCCCAGGTGTATATAACATCCCAGGTCATGCGATTTTCTTTTACAATGGGGTGTTATGTATTCAGAATGTTTATGTGTCTGTGAGTACATCTGAAAGGTAGATGACAATTCAGCAATGATAATGATGTACTGGAACCCCATACACATTTTGTGTTTTATGTATACAGTTTCTGCTTCTTTAGTGCTGTTATTTTGTACATCACAATCAGGACATTGGTTAGGATAGTGCTGTGTGAACACAAATTTCTGTGATGTTTTAGGAATATGTGACCTTCAAGGATGTGGCTGTAGACTTCACCCAGGAAGAGTGGGACCTGTTAGACATATCCCAGCAAAAGTTATTCAGAGAAGTGATGCTGGAGAATGTTAATAACCTGGTCTCAGTAGGTGAGACTCTCAAAATTTTTCTACCATTTATATCTATCTAACTTTTATATATCTAACATCTTTCTAACCTAGTTTTCTACCTATATATTTATCATAAATAATCTTCTTTTATTCAAATATCAGCTTCTCCATATTGTATAATCTTTATTCTATTTTATATTTTATAATTTTAATACATTTATATTGATATAAGAAATAAAACTGCCTAATTGAATATTGCCTGGTTTTTTATGTAAATCTAGTTCACCCTAATAGAATTGAATCTTCTTGACTACAACTTAATGTCTTTCTTGTTCTGAGAATTCAATGAATACTTTTTGAATGGAAAAGTAATTCACTACAGTGAAATAAGTATTCTGATCCAAGGGCTATGCTAAGGCTTCAGAACACAGTAGTAAAAACATTGCATATATCCTTTTCCATATAGAATTTAGATCATTCTTCTGAGATTTCTGTTAATTGGATTATTGTTGAACATAATATTCAATCACTTTGGAAACATAGATTTCTTCCAATTTAGAATATAGATGACACTGAAGTTTCCCTTTGTACTAATGCATGGGTAACAATAGCTGGTGGTCCTCTTTGAAATGGGCAAAAGATCAAGAGTTACAATTTCTGTTGAAATAGTATCAGTGATCTGAGTTCTAGGTTTTGTTGCATTACTGACCTTCAATGCTTACCTTATTCTTTAGTAACCTGTATGTACATCATGACCTTGCTCTGTTACTATCAGCATTCAAAATACAGGAAACTTTTCATACAAACAGGATATCAAGTCTGCAAAACAGATATGCTTTCCCAGCTGGAACAAGGAGTGTGGAGAGAAGGAATAGGATTTCCTCAACACCATATTTCAGGTGAGCTCTAAGGAACTGTGCAAGAGAAGAGGGGTCTCATGATATTGTGCGTATGTGATTGAATATTTTAACTTCAGGATTCCTTAAATAAATTATGATTTCTTTAGGTTTACTTACATGAGTTATGATTTCTAAAGTGTACCTGTGGATATTGGGGAAATTTTAGTCACATGTGTTTATTCCATATACATCTCAAGCTTTATTAAGTGTCATTGATATTATGAAAGGGATATTCATTTGTTATTGCAAGTAAACCTTCACATGATCCTTGTCCTGGTCCTATTCTTGGAATCCTTTTCCCTCTTTTTTCCCTCCCTGACATCCCAAATTATTTTTCCTCATATTCATGTCTGAAAATCTTTTTTGATTTTAATGTCCTATATTGTTTTTTTGTACCTAAAGTACTCATTAATTTGATATTCTTTCCTAATTGAGAATGTAGGAAACATACTGAAAGAGAGATTTGGAACTTTCCAAAATTTGTATCTCCCTAATTGCTATTGTTATAACAATTTTTTTTTTAATTACTACAGGGAGGAAAAGTACCTTTAAAACATGTGAAATGATTGAAAAGATAACCAACCAACCTACCTGTAGGAAAGATACTTCTAAAGTCATGACATTGGTAAGCTTAATTTAGTGAACCTCAGTATTCTAAATATATGCCTAGGGAATGAATGAATTAGGAATTCAGTAAAATCACAAAATTGTAATTAATATTGGGATTAAGTGCTAATCCAGCAAAAATCTGTGTTAGTTTGAATTAAGGAAAAAATTAACCTAAACATGAACTCTTATCTGAGTTCATATAAAAATGAATTGCATAAACTTGTTTCACATATATAATCTTTGAAACATTATGAAGCTCAAAATTAATCAGATACTTCTGCAATTAGATTTTTGTAATTGAGAATATCTCTGTGTATGGAGTAGAATAATGTGTATATGAAACCAAGATGACTAATATTTTAATTGGAGACTATCACTAGTGCATCAATTTAGGTTTCATATGTAGGGAAATGAAGTAATTCATTGTTTTTGACAAATGTTTTACAGTCTCACATCTCATTCCCCACCACAGAGATCTCACACCCAAAAGAATTCCTTTAAATGTAATTATTTGCAAGAAGACTCATCTCGCACATCCACAGTGAACCAACATGCATTCATTCACGTGACAAAGAAATCCTGTTTCAGGAAACCACCTCCAACAGTCCTCAGTGATCATTCATCTATTAATCAACATAAGCATATTCACCGCAGAAGTAAATCATATGAATGTTCCCAAAGTGCTAAAAATTGTTTGCAATGCTCTAACCTCAGACAATACAATGGAATTCCCATTGGAGAGAAACCTCATGAATGTAATCGACGCAGGAAACTTTTCAGTAGATATTCCCATCTTCAACAAGATGAGAGAAGTCACACTGGAGAGAAACCCCATAAATGTCATCTATGTAAGAAAGCCTTCAGTCAACATTCCCATATTCAACGACATGAGAGAACTCACACTGGAGAGAAACCCTATGAATGTCATCTTTGTGAGAAAGCCTTCAGTCATTCCTCTTCCCTGAAACGACATGAGAAAACTCACACTGGAGAGAAACCTCATGAATGTCATATATGTGAGAAAGCCTTCAGTAAATATGCTTATCTTAAATTACATGTGAGAACTCACACTGGAGAGAAACCCTATGAATGTCATCTTTGTGGAAAAGCCTTCAGTCAATCCTCTTCCCTAAAACAACATGAGAGAACTCACACTGGAGAGAAACCCTATGAATGCCATCTTTGTGAGAAAGCCTTCAGTCACTCCTCTTCCCTAAAAAAACATGAGAGAACTCACACTGGAGAGAAACCTCATGAATGTCATCTATGTGAGAAAGCCTTCAGTAAATATGCTTATCTTAAATTACATGTGAGAACTCACACTGGAGAGAAACCCTATGAATGTCATCTTTGTGGAAAAGCCTTCAGTCAACCCTCTTCCCTAAAACAACATGAGAGGACTCACACTGGAGAGAAACCCTATGAATGTCATCTTTGTGGGAAAGCCTTCAGTCACTCCTCTTCCCTAAAACGACATGAGAAAACACACCGGAGAGAAAGCTCATGAATGTCATCTATGTGGGAAAGCCTTCAGTAAATATGCTCATCTTAAAGTACATGAGAGAACTAACACTGGAGAGAAACCCTATGAATGTCTTCTATGCAGGGAAGCTTTCAGTCAACATTCCTATCTTCAATGACATGAGAGAACTCACTCTGGACAGAAATACTATGTATGTCATACTTTGGGAAAGGCTTCTTTGATCACTCTTCCAATAAAGAAACAAGAAAGAACTCACACTGAAGATAAACCCTCTGAATATCATCAATGCAGGAAAGCATTCAGTAATTATTCTAATCTTAGATGACATGTGACAACTCACACTGGAGAGAAGCCCTATGAGTTTCATCAATGTGAGAAAGCTTTCAGTCAACATTCCCATCTTCAACAACATGAGAGACCTCACATTGGAGAGAAATCATATAAGTGTCTTTTGTGTATGAAAAACTTCATTTTTCTAATCTTAAACACCATGAGATATAACTCACACTGTAGAAAAACTGTATGAATATTGTTTCTGTAGGAAACATTTCACTTGTATTTCTTCTCTGGGAACCTTACAGAATTCATGCTGGACAGAAACTGTAATATCATATATATGGGAAAACCTTAATTTTTCTGGCCTTACACAATAGGAGATTAGTCATATGGGAAGAATCCCTATAAAGGTCAACAATTTAAGATAGTCATCAGTGAGTATTATTTTTAATGTTACAACTCACACTATATATCTTTTGCATATTTAAGAGACCAGCCAGAGATGTAACCTTTAAACATACCAGAGAACTCACATTCTGAAGAAACATTGTTTTTAATGTGTTTAGAAATTCCTATCATCATCCACACTTCTTCAGATAATCTAATAACATTCATACATCCATATGCATGTTATGTAACAAAGCCCTTAATACAGAAATAATATACTATGTGAGAAAACACATAATATAAATATAATAGAATTGGAGAGGCCTCTTCTACCACCTAATAAGCTAATCAGAGAAACCACATGTGAGGAATTCTACACCTGTACTCAATGTGGAATTGTCTTAATTCCTAATTTATCCTTTAAATTAAATGAGTGAACTCTAAAAGAGTGAAACTCTAGGTCTGTAATCACTGTGCACTATCACACCATCAAACTAAGCCTTAATGTGCAAAAGGAAACTCGGTTTAAAAATAACCACAAAACAGGAAAGCGGCTGTGGCTCAATCAGTAGGGCTCCCGTTTACCATATGGGAGGCCCCGGGTTTGGTTCCCTGGTGAAGGCAAGCCCACCCGCACGGCATGGTTAGCTGACCCAGCGAGCACAAGCAGCAAGGGGGGGATAAATGAATAAATAAATAAAATCTTAAAAAAAAAAAAAAAAAAAACATAAAACATTAAATAAGAGGAAGAAGACTTCATTAGAAGGATGAAACTCCTTGAGGGATTTCCAGATGATTCATTGTGGAGAATGCAATGAAAAATCATGGGAAATCATTTATTCAAAGATTGGGAGTTTCTGTGCACCAGTAATTTTGTTTCTCTGATGGATAATGTTTGAGGGGTTTGGCAAATGATTGGGTATCTGATGGATGATTTTGTGAATATCAACTGGAAATTTTGTAGGTTTGGGTATAGGAAAATGTGTGAAGTCTGTGATTTTGGAGTCTTTCCCACAGAAATGAATGTAGTTATCTGGTTGCCTTTCCTGGGTCAGTAATTAAATATCTGAAGGGGAGGAACAGATATGGTCACTTTATTCCTAATATTAGATAAAACAATAATTCATCTCTGTGACTGGAATCTTTATCAGTGGGTGTGAGAATCATACTGTAGTTCACTGTGCCAGGCAGAGGTCCAGATCATTCTCACTTCCCATTGCTAATTTCCCAGGAGGAAGCATCCAGGAAAAATGCATGCAATAATCATCTTGTTAATAAAATATCTAATAGATTCCAAAACCTTCCATACCCATAGGCAATTTCATTTTGATCATTGAGATTTGGAAATCCTGTCCTTGACATTAATTATTAAAACATTAAGTTCTAGAGCATGCAAATATGGAAACTTTCCAGCAGGTTTTTTTCAAATCAATTTTTTTGATACATATTAGTAAAGAATACAATCCATCCAAAGTGTATTGTCAATGACATTTGGCATAATCACATAGTTGTATATTCATCCCTTCAATCGTTATTAGAAAATTTTCAATATTTCAATAATAGTAGTTAAACACAGAAAAAGAAAAATTCATCACCTCTCAATTTCTGTATGATTCCTCTGATGTACATATTTGCTCTTTTTTGCTATTCTTGCATATTTATTTTAAAGAAGTTTAATTAAGATATAAACACATACCTTACAATCTATCTTAAGTGTATAATCAGTGGGTTTTGGTATAATCAAAATGTTGTGCCTTCATCACCAAAATAATTTTAGAAAAATTTCATTACTCCACAAAGAAAAACTCATGGAAACAGATGTGGCTCAAGTGATTGGGCTCCCATCTACCAAATAGGAGGTCCAGGGTTTTGATTTCCAGGACCTTCTGGTGAATGACAAGCTGGCCTGTTTGGTGAGCTGGCCAATGCAGTGTGTGCTGGCCCACACAGGAGAGCTGGTCCATGCAGGATTGCTAGCCCACATGGAGTGCTGGCCCATACTGAGAGCTGGCACAGCAAGATGATGCAACAAAAAGAGACACAGAGCAGAGACAATAAGACATGCAGCAGACCAGGGAGCTGAGGTGGCAGAAGAGATTGAACACATCTCTCCCACTCCAGAAGGCCCCAGGATCAGTTTCTGGTGTTGCCTAAAGAGAAGACAAGCAGACACAGAAGACACAGAGAGCAGACAGTAAGCACAAAACAATGAGGGAGGGCAAAATAAATCTTTTGAAAAATTCTGTTGGTGTGATCTGAAAATAAAATTAAAAAAGAAAAATAGAAAAACTCCACACCTCTTAGCAGTCACTTCACAATCCATCTATCCTGTCACAACCCTACATTACTAATCTAATTTCATCTTTATAAATTTGTTTATAGTTGCATATTAAATAAATGGAATCAAACAATTTTGAATTTATTTTTGTATATGGTGTGATAGAGTACCTATTTTTTGTTATAGTTTTTGAAATTATTTTTTAAACATACTTAGATTACAGAAATATTATGTGAAAAATGTAGGGGATTACCATTTGCCCCACTCACTACCACTCCTGCACATTCCCACATTAACAACATCATTCACTAGTGTTGTACATTTGTTACAATTGATGAACACAGATTGGAGCATTGCTACTACATGTGGATTATAGTTTACATTATAGTTTAAACTCTCTCCCGCACAATTGTACATTATGATAAGATATATAAGGGCCTGTATCTGTCATTGCAATGTCATTCAGGATAATTCCAATGTCCCAAAAATGCCCCCATATTACACCTATTTTTCCCTCTGCCATCATTCATTCCCCAATGCTGATGATTCTGGGTTGTTGATACCCACTTCACCTATAATTGAGAGGGGGCTTAGGTCCTATCAGGCAGATGGATGGGACTATCTTGCTTGCAGTTGTACATTCTCTTGGTTCCATGGAATGGTCATTGTCCATCATCATTTCCTTGTTAGTTGTCCTGGGTGAGTCCAATGAAGTGGTGAGTAAGTGATGCAACTCTGTTGAGATTCAGGAATGAACTGGCAGATGTAAAGCCCAAATATTTGAGTCTCTTGGACAGAAACTATCAACTCTACTAATAGCTATAGGTTCAAATAGAAGGGGCAGAACTGAGTCCAACTCTTGTCATACTGGGGAGTATAAACTCCAAGGTGGGACCTGTTAGCAGGGCATTGGGCTCTCTGCCCTGCCCACAGTGTAGCTCCACTATTTGAGGGTGCATCTACTGTGGCAGTCAATGGGATCTTGCTGAGATGTGCATAAATGTAACCTCTGGGATGATTTCCCAATACACTTTGAAGTCTGTTAGCCATAGAAACTCATTTGTATTTACCATTTCCTCCTTTTTTTTCAAGGTTTATTCCAGTTGCATTGATAGTTGGTGCTTGATAGTAATCCCTTGGTGCCAGGGAGGCTCATTCCTAGGAATCATATCCCATACCAGTGGGAAGGTAATGCATTTATATGATGAGTTTGGCTTAGAGAGAGGCCACATCTGAGCAACAAGGAGGCACTCCAGAGGTAACTCATAGGTAACTTAGAATACTAGGCTAACTTTCATTTTCAAAAGAAAAGATCCATAAGTACAGTCATTAATATCAAGGGCACATCAATGGTCCATCCTAATTCACTAGTCAATGCCCTAGTACTTAGGGGATTCTTGCTGTCCCATTACCAAATCTGGCAGAACTCACCAAGATGGGAATTGGATATATTTTAAATTATTGTATGGATCTTCACCCACCATGAAAATACTCCATGAACATTGGAATTCATTCATATGCCTTATAAGTCTGCCCCAGGTGAACTTCATCCTATGCATCCCACATCATTGACACCCTGCACCAAAGACCCTCCCCTGCCACAGTTGTAGCATTTCTGTTATCAAAAAATTCTTTAAAAATGAAGCCAACATAACAATAAATTTAATAAGAAAATGAAATAATAATGATAGTTTTAAAAATGAAAAAATAAAAAATTTGAAATAATAAAAAATTTTAAAATGTTGGGCATTATGACTTTCATCACTGTAAGATTGTCTTGTATATAGTGACATTTTCTTCCATATATTCCCACAGTGTCTTTTTTTTCTTTCTTTCTTTTTTTTCCATTTTATCTTCAAAGAAGTTTTAGGTAACAGAAAAGTCATGTAGAGAATATTGGGGATTCCCATATACCCAACATCCTCCCCTTTTTCCACTTTCCCTTATTAATAACATTTTACATGTGGATGGTACATTTGTTACAGTTGATGTACAAACATTGAAGAATTGCTACTAACCACTTACATTATGGTTTACACTTTGGAACTTACAATTTTATAAATTTTGATGAAATTTAACATGGACTGAATCCATCATTGCAAGATCATGCAGAACAATTCCAATGCCCCCAAAATGCTCCATCTTGCATCTGTTCTATTCCTCCCTCCCCCTCCTCTCAGGACCCACAGCAACCAGCAAGCATCACTCTTTGAAGTACAAGATTCATAGTTATTTGCAACAATATTGAAGGCTTATCATCCTGGCCTGTCCTCCCCTATTAGGCACTGCCAATGTTCTCAAGAGACTTCAACCCCTCTATTTGAGAACAGAGCAGGACTCCCTAGGATGGGAGTCCAACACCTTACCATTGTGGGTCTCCATCCACTGATACAATGCACTAAGACAGGATGAACATTCACTTCATAGAGGCCTGCCCCAGGTGCACCCTGTCCCATATCTCCCACATCTAACACCCTAAACCAGTAACCCTCCCCTGTCATATATTTAAAAAATCAAATTATAGTTTGAACCACATACCTGCAAATCCCCACAATTCATTCACTCCCTCCCACAACCCTCCCCCTGGTTCCATGGACAGTGTAACCACCCCCACCCTAAAATCCTCACAAGCCAGCACTGCTCAACCCAATAGCATCACTGTACCACTGTCATGCCCATATACTGCACAACTATACCATTCCACCTTTTCATAGATTTTGCCCATATGAGCATTGGCTCACAACCCTGTATTCCCTTTCCATCTATAAAATTATCTTCCATACTCTAACTTTGTGGGTCTCCTCAACTTGCTTAATTCATGTCAGTAAGTTCATATAATATGTCAGTGCCTGGCTTGCTTCACTGAACATAAGGTCTTCAAGGTTCATCCATGTTATCCCATGTGTAAATACAGCATTCCTTCTTACAGCTGAGTAATATTATAATACATTGTATGTATATACCAGAATTTGCTTATCAATTCATCTGATGATGGATATTTTAGTTCTTTCCAACT
Source organism: Tolypeutes matacus (assembly GCA_026826555.1). Taxonomy (NCBI): domain Eukaryota; kingdom Metazoa; phylum Chordata; class Mammalia; order Cingulata; family Chlamyphoridae; genus Tolypeutes; species Tolypeutes matacus. The sequence continues at coordinate 2,377,489 of JAKSZT010050948.1, forward strand.
TTTGGAAATAGTGAATAATGCTGCTGTGAACATTGGTTTGCATATACCTGTTCATGTCCTTGCTTTCAATTCTTCTAGGTATATATACCCAGCAGTCGGATTTCTGGATCATACAGCAGTTCAATAGGTAGCTTCATGAGGAACTGCCAGACTGTCTTCCAGAATGGTTATATCATTCTGCATTCCCATGAGCAGTGGATAAGTGTTCCAATTCCTCCACATCCTCTCCAACACTTGTACTGTTTTTTTAAAAACCACAAGTCTAATGGGTGTAAGATAATATTTCATTGTAGTTTTGATTTGCATTTCCCTAATAGCTACTGATGATGAGCATCTTTTCATGTGATTTTTTAGCCATTTTTATTTCTTCTCTGGAGAAGTGTCTCTTTTAAACACCCATTTTAAAAATGGGTTTGTTTTTTTCTTTTTAATTTTTGAGGTGTAGGGTTTCTTTATATATGCTGGATATTAGGCCCCTATCAGATATATGGTTACCAAATAATTTCTCCCAAAAAAGTGCTTTTTCACTTTCTTAACAAATTCCTTTGTGTTGCAAAGGTTTTAAATTATGAGGAGTTCCTATGTATCTATTTTTTCTTTTGTCGCTCATGCTTTGGGTATAAACTTCATGAAACCATTTTGTAATAGAAGATCTTATAGATGCTTCCCTACATTATCTTCCAAATTCTTCATTGTCTTGGCTCTTACATTTAGATCTTTCATCCATATTGAGTTAATTTTTGTATAATATAAGAGATGATGTTCCTCTCTCATTCTTTTGGATATGGATATCCAGTTCTCCAAACACCGTTTGTTGAAGAGGCCATTCTCTTCCAGTTGAGTGGGCTTGGTGGTCATCTCAAATATCAGTTGACTGTTTATGCAAGGATTGATTTCAGAACCCTCAATTCAGTTCCACTGGTCAGTATGTCTATCCTTATGCCAATACAATGCAGTTTTGACCACTGTAGCTTTGTAGTATGTTTTAAAGTCAGGAACTGTGAATCCTCTGATTTTGTTTTTCTTTTTCAATATGTCTTTGGCTATTCTGGGCCCCTTGTCCTTCCAAATAAATTTTTGAGTTATCTTTTCCAATTCAGTAAAAAGAGCTATGATAATTTTTATTGGGATTGAGTTAAATCTGTACATCAGTTTGGATAGGATAGACATCTTGATGATGTTTAGGCTTCCTGTCCATAAAGAGGGACTATTCTTCCATTTATTTAGGTATTTATTGATTTCCTTTAAAAGTATTGTGTAGTTTTCTGTGTACAACTACATTTTCTGTGTACAACTCATTTACATCTTTAGTTAAACTTATTCCAATTTATTTGATTCTTTTAGTTGCTATTGTAAATGAGATTTTTTTTCTTGACTTCCTCCTCAGATTGCTCATTATTGGTGTGCAGAAATGTGACTGATTTTTGCATATTAATCTTATAACCTGCCACTTTTCTGAACTCATTTATGTGTTCTAGAAACTTTACTGTAGCTTCCTCAGGGCTTTCAAGGTGTAGGATTTTGTCATCTGTAAATAGTGAAGTTTTTGTCCTTTTCAATTTGGATGCCTTTTATATATTTTTATTGCCTAGGTCCTTGAGCAAATACTTCTAACACAGTGTTAAACAAGAGAGGTGACAGTGGGCATCCTTGTCTCATTCCAAATCTTAGAGGAAATCTTTTAGGATTTCATAATTGAAAATGATGTTAGCTATATGTTTCTCATATATACTCTTTATCAAGTTGAGGAAGTTTCCTTCTATTCCTACCTTTTGAAGTGCTTTTATCAGGAAAGGGTGCTACATTTTGTCAAATGCTTTTTCTGCATCTATAGATATTATCATGTGATTTTTTTCTGTCAATCTGTTTATATGGTATATTACATTGATTTTCTTATGTTGAACCATACTTGCATAGGAAGGATGAAAACCACTTGATCATGGTGTATAATTCATTTGTTATGTTGTTGAATACAATTAGCAAGTATTTTGTTGAGGAATTTAGCCTCTAAACTCACTAGAGAGAGTGGTCTGTAGTTTTCCTTTCTTGTAACATCTTTGTTTGGCTTTGGTATTGTGGTGAGGTTGGCATCATAGAATGAATTAGCAAATGTTTCTTCCACTTAAGAGTTTAAGTGGAATGGTTAATTCTTTCTGGAATGTTAGGTAGAATTCACCTGTGAAGGCATCTGGTCCTGGACTCTTCTTATTTGGGATGTTTTTGATGACTAATTCAGTCTCATTACTTGTGATTGGTCTGTTGACTTCATGAATTTCTTCTTTCATCAATGTAGACTGCTTGTGGGTTTCTAGGAATTTGTCCATTCCCTCTAAATTACCCATCTTGTTGGCATATAATTTTTCAAGTTGTTCTCTTTTGATACTCATTATTTCTGTGGCATCCATGGTGATATCTCCTTCCTTGTTTCTTATATTATGTATTTGCATCTTCACACTTTTTTCTGTTAGTCTAGCTAACGGTTTGTCAATTTTATTAATCTTTTTGAAGAAACAGCTATTGGCTTTGTTTATTTTTTCTGGTGCTTTCTTATTTTCAATTTCATTTAGCTCTGCTTTAATCTTTGTTATTTCCTTCTTTATACTTCCACTGGGGTTAGTTGTACATTTTCTAAAGCTCCATGTATGCAGTTAGGTCTTTGATTTTAGCTTTCTTCTTTTTTAATATAGGCATTTATGGCTAATAATTTCCCTCTAAGCAGAGGTTTTGCTAAATCCCATAGGTTTTGGTACACTGTGCTGTCATTTTCTTTAGTTTCAATGTAGTTACTTATTTTTTTTTGCAATTTCCTCCTTGACCCACTGATTGTCTAAGAATGTTTTGTTTAACTTCCATATCTTTGTGCCTAATCTGCTTCTCTGCCCCTTACAGATTTCCAGCTTCATTCCACTGTGGTCAGAGAAAGTACTTTGTATAATTTCAATCTTTCTGAATTCATTGAGAGTTTTTCTAGGACCTAGCATATTATCAACCCCAGAGGATGATCAATATGCACTTGCGAGGAACGTATATACAGATGTATTTGGCTGTAGTGTTTGGTGTATGTCTTTTAGGTCCAGATCCTCTAATGTATTATTCAAAGTCTTTGTTTCTTTATTGATTCTCTGTTGAGATGTTCTAATGGTGATAATGGTGTTTTAATGTCCCCCACTATAACTGTAGAGGCATCTATTTCTTCACTTGATTTTCCTAATGTTTGCCTCATGTATTTTTAGGAGCCCTTGTTAGGTGCATAAATGTTTGATTGTTCTTTCTTCTTGATAGATGATCCCTTTTATTAATACATAGTAGCCTTCTTTGTCTCTTAATAATAGTTTTGCTTTTAAAGTCTATTTTGTGTGATATTAGTATAGCTATTCCCACCCATTTTTGGTTATTATTTGAATGTAAAATTCTTTTCCAACCATTCACTTTCAGCCCCCTTTCAGCCTTGGGTCTAAGTTGAGTTTCTCATAGACAGCATATAGATGGGTCCTATTTCCTTATCCATTCTGCCAATCTCTGTCTCTTGATTGGAGAGTTTAATCCATTAGCATTCAATGTTATTACTATAAAGGAATTCCTTCATTAGTCATATTGTCTTTAGTTTTCTGTATGCCATATATTGGTTTTATTTCTCTTTTTATCTTTTTAGTTTTTCCTACAATCTCCTCCAACTCTATCTCTCCTGGTTTTTCCTTTTCAACCTGCAGAACTCCCACTAGTATTTCTTGATGTACAGTTTTCTTATTGACAAATACTTAATTTGTGTTTATCTGTGAATATTTTTGAACTCTCCCTCATTTTTGAATGCCAGCTTTTCTGGATAGAGAATTCTTGGCTGGAAGTTTTTCTTTTAGCACCTTAACTATGTCATACCACTGCCTTCTGGCCTCCATGGTTTCAGATGAGAAATTAGCACTTAATCTGTATTAGTCAGCCAAACAGTTGCTGAAGCAAAATACCAGAAATCAGTTGGCTTTTATAAAGGGTTTTTATTTGGTGTAATAACTAGTTACTAGGCCATAAAGAATGAGTTACTTTCCTTACCAGGAATGTGAGGGTTGAGTACTGAGTTCTTAATACTATGCCATTGCTCTATATGTCTGTCATTGTGACAATACCATGGTCTTTTGATTACTGTACAGAATTTTTTAAAAGATTTATTTTGCCCTCCCTCATTGTTTTGTGCTTACTGTCTGCTCTCTGTGTGTTCTTCTGTGTCTGCTTGTCTTCTCTTTAGGCAACACCAGAAACTGATCCTGGGGCCTTCTGGAGTGGGAGAGATGTGTTCAATCTCTTCTTCTAGTATAGCATAACTTCTGCCCTGCTGGAAAACATGGTGAATATCTGGGCCTTGTTTATCTCTCTTGAGCACTGGACTTTTAAATCATTCTACCCCTTCATATGCCCTCTCCATTTGCACATAGACATGTGGTAAAAAATTAAAAAGGCCCTTCTTGTTTGTGGCAAGTGTGTCTTGACCTTCAGAAGTGTCCACTGCCACAGGTCTGGGTTTGACCATGACCAGTCTCAGACTCTCAAAAAGAGAGGTTCTCCCCTCTGGACCATTGATGGTGAAGACCCACATAAGCCCCCTATTAAACAGTATTTGTTAAACAAGCTTGACTTGTCTGAGTCTTTCTTTGGTCTGATGTATCCCTCTCAGTTTGGTAGGAAGCTGTCATTTTACATGGCTCCCTGCTTGGAACATGCATTTCTGTTTAATATTAATTTGCTTTCTTGTGTTATACCAATTTGAGTGCCTTTCAAATTCTATGTGAATGTTTTCATTTGTTTTTAAGATGTAACATACTAAATATATAACAATTATCTTCTGTTTGATACCTTCTTAACATCAATAACGTGCATGTATACTATAAACCTCTGAACCCGCAACATTTTTTTTTACTTCTTACCACTTATATGTTTGTACATTTTATGTACAAAAGCCTTGATTTATCATTGCCTTTTATGTATGTATTTGCATTTTAGCACATGTAGGAAACAAGTGGAGTTACATACCAAACAATACAATACAATAACGCTGTCATTTACAATTACCCAAATGGTTACCTTTATGTAGATCATTGTTTCTTCAGGCTGTTTTGAAGCACTTTCTAGTGTACTTTCATTTCAGTCTGAAAAACTCCCATTAGCATTGCTTAATGTCTTAATTTCTCCCTCATTTTTGAAAGAGTGATTCACTGTACATAAATTTTTGGCTGACAGTGGTTTTCCTTCAGCACTTGAAGTACTTCAACCCTATGCCCTCAAGCCTCCATTGAGTTCTGATGAGAAATCAATAAGCAGTTAATCTATTTGGGACTCCCTTGTAAGTAAAATGTTTTTCTCTTGCAGCTTTCAGAACTCTCTCATTTTCCTTTGCATTTGGTACTGTAATCAATATATGGTGGGGTATATTTTTTTCATGGTTATCCCATATGGTGATCTCTGAGCCTCTTGGATTTGCATATTTACATCTTCTTATAAGTTTGTGAAGTTCTCTGTTGTTATTTCTTTGAATATCATTCTTGTCCATCTGACAGACCCATAATGTGTATATTGGTATGTAATTGATGTTTTAGGCTATTGTCACTTTTAACATTTATTTTCTTTTTCTGCTCCTCAGCCTGACTCATTTCAAATATCTTTATTCAAGTTCACTTCCAGCTCTAATCTGCTCTTGAAATCCTTCTGGCCATTTTCATTGCAGTTATTGTGGTCTTCAACTCCAGTCCTATTATTTTGTTACTTTAAAATTTTTCTCTTTACTTAGACTCTCATATTGTTCATTTATTGTTTTTCTAATATCATTTAGTCCTTTACCTGTGTATTCATTCACACTCTTTAGAAATTTTAAGACCTTTTTTTAAAGGATTTTGCTCAGTATGTCCACATTCTCATCTTTGACATTGGTATTTTCTGTTTTTCTATACTCTTCCTTTGAATGGACCATATTTTCCTTTTTCTCTGTTTGTATTGTGTTCTTTTGTTGCACACTGTGTTAATATTTAAAATGTTAACTCTTGAATTTTGCCTGGGATGTTTTTTGTTTGTTTTTTTTTTTTTTCATTTTGTAACCAGTTGAGTTACAAAGGTTAGAAGATAAACATTTTCTTGGACTTCAGCCCTCCTATCAGGAAGGTTTATTTGCCAAAATCAAATGTAGTGTGCAGGGTTTCACTTGTCTTTTTGGGTCTCTCTCTTGTCCTGTGGCTTTGTTTGTTAGTTGTTTTGGAATTCCACTGTTTACAGGAGTTTGGTTGTCTCCTCTCTTCCTTGGATATAGACTGCCCTCTTCTGAGTATTTGAAGCTGGCAGGTCTTTGCCCAGACTGTCCAATTCTATAGTTTTTACACTGCTTTGTCTCATGATGCTTCTCTGTAGAATGCAAATTCTGCTAGAAAAGTCACCCCAGGGATGAGTTTCCCAAGTTGTTTCCCAGCCATAACAGAGCCAGGGACCAATGAAGGGGCTGCAGACTTGCTCCAATATGTCCTGTGGCAGAGGACAGTAAAGACAACAAAACCTTCTTGGATGGCTCCCTAAAGCTGAGCTTTCCTTGCCTGCTAAGCAAATGCAGCACTTCAACTTACTCCTCCCACAGCCCTGGGGAATTCCTTCTTTAAATCACCACTGCCTCTGCCCCTGTCCAGGACAGATTGAAACATTTGCTGCTACCACCTTTGTCCAGAGCAAGTTGAAACAAAAACTTCCCCTAGAGTCAGTACCCAGTGAACAGAATTTGATAATCAAAAGCTGTGATCAGTGATCAGCTTTGCCTCCCCTGTTCTTGAGGAGTAGGATTTTTACATCCCTTTCTGTCAGTAGCAACTAACCAGGGACTACACCCCATGGAGGTGGCCTGCTGTGAGATTGTAGGTTAGACAACAGCAGCTGCCACTCAGAGACAGCAATTACAGTTCTTTAGCACAGTTTATTGGCTTTTTCCTCCTGCTCTTCCCTGGATGTTGCACAGTGTTCTTCTGAACTCTGTACATTTAGAATAGGTGTTTCAGATTGTCCTTGCCTGTTTTATAGTTGTGGTAGAAGGATTGAGAGCTGGAACTCCCTACTCTGTCATCTTCCCAATGTCTCATAATTTTGTTTTCTCCTCCAAGTCACCATCTTCAATTCTAATAGTCTCCCGAATAATGGCTGGCCTCACACTCACCACAATATTATTTTGGAGGCCTGTTTGTAATCCTGGTTCCAGAATGAGAAGAGGTATAAGAAGCCATGAGCCAGGGTACTGTTTGCCAGGCATTGGAAGCCCTAACCTCATTGATCTCAGGATGAAACCAGCTAGCCAACAACCTGGAATTAATGAGGGATTCTCAAAGTCCCATTGATTGATACCCTTCCTCAGAGGATGTAGACAGCATACCATAGGCACCCCAACTGTGGGTCATTACCTCTAACCAGGATGGTAGACAAGAGGCAAACCCTCAGTTTAGCCCACAAGCCCATCAGTCCTGTTTTGCTTAAGACACCACCATACAAAATGTATTAAAGAATGATGAAAATAAGTGCCAAAAATCAACCAATTCCATTCCATAATTTTCAAGGTACTCTACTTGCAACCCCAAAATCAGTGGAACAAGTTGCTCTGTAGTACATCTTGGGAACACAGGCTTAGTCATAAAAAATCTTTTAGTAAATGAATAGTTTATTACTTAACACAAATCACCAAAAGAAGAGGGGGGAAAGATTCAATCATTGCCAGTGTCCCAGGTAAGCCAGCTTCTTGGGCCAGAGTTGGTAGATGGCTTCTCTACATGCCCCACTAGGAGAGGAATGACTCTGTACTCTTTCAGTGTTGAGTATTTATACACTCAGAGGGAAGAGGACAATAAATATTGACATGTTTTCTCTTACTCATTTCACAATCTAGAATGTTGTACACTTACATACACTGAAAAGCTGACATTATGGTAAATGACAGTCACCTTGATGGTTCTTTATTACCAGCAGGCCTAATAAAATACCAGAAAAGATAGCCATTGTTCCATGCAATGATTTGAAGGAATTAAAAATGATATTATAATCTGTAGACTTTGATTAGTAGCAATTGGTTCATCAATTTTAACAAATGGACAACACTAATCTAAGATGTCAATACTAGGGGTAAACGTGTGGTTGCAGGGATGTTGTGTGGGAGCTCCATATATTTTTATTGTATTTTTTCTGTAAATAAGAATCTAAACTTCTATAAAGTTAAAAAAAAAAAAAAACCAAAACACACACACACTAAAGAAAAAAGAATAAATCTAAAAAAGGACTATTATGATCACTAGTAAAGTATGGGTGATTACAGAAATCTCCTTTCATGTAAGGAGATGCAGTGACCTTCAGGCTTGGATACAAAGAATTTGAAGAAGGCAGCCATGAAAAGTGCTAGGGAAAGAGCTTTCCCAGCAGCAGTCACAGGAAGGGCAAATGCCTAAAATGAGGAAAGCAGTTCCCAGTTCAAGGTACAGAAAGGAGAGTGGGGAAAATTGGTTAGGGATACAATTGAAGAGCTGAGAAGACAGATCACATGGTAGAACACCATAAGTTTGGATTTTATTTACAGAATCTGTATGGAGATGGGTTGGGAGCAGGGCAGAAGCAGCAGAATGAGCAAGGCATGTTTCTGGACAAGTTAACCCCTATTTGTTCTAACCTAAGGAAAACACAAAAAAGAAGTTGTTTCTGCCTAACTTACTGAATCTATCCTAAATATTGTGTCTTATAGAAATATACAAATTGATGGACAAGATACTAGAATAAGAATATATTACTAGGCCTACTTCAGTTAGACTTGAGTATGTTGCTTCTCATCTTGCACTAACAACCTTGCTTAATCCCCACAGATATCTTCCCCCCATCTCTCTCTGACTTTCATTTGGCACATAAGCATGCTCTGCCCTCTCTCCATATCTCATCCAAAACTGAGATAATCCCACCACTGTAAGTACTGCTCCCTCACTCTCCTCTCTTAGCTATGGTTCTTAGATGAATCCTAGGCCATTACCTGGCACCATTTACTCATTTTCAATTCAACCAGCTGTGATCTTGTCACACTTCAGCCAACTTCTCCAATGAAACTGCTCATCTAAGGTTACCACTTACATTCAAGATCTCAAATGCAATAGACACATTCCTTTCTTTATCTTCTTGATTTTTCTTCCTGATTTCTCATCATTGTTTATAAGTTTGATTATATTCTTCCCTACCACGATCTTGGCTTACACATATCATCTTTTTAAAATTCCTTCCTACCCCTAGGTTTCTTTCTTCTCAGTATAGACGTCCTCTATTTATCCCTCTCGTGTTGATGCCCCCAAGGTTCAATCTCCTGCCCATATACCCCTCACTCTACATACTCTCTCTGAGTTTCCACATCCAAACTATGGATTCAACTAAATCAAAATGCAAGTGAACTCAGACCTTCACATCTAGCAAGAACTGTCTCCTCAGCCCCACATCTGAATTTCCAGTTGAACTCTCATGGATACTTCAAGCTAAAGCTCTTCCCCCAAAGTTCTACCCCCTCTTCCCAGTCAGGATAAATGTCACCACCAGTGCTCTAAGCCAGAAGATGAAAGGTTTCCTTGATGTGTCCTGCTCTCTCATTCATTGATGTAGTTAGTGATGATGTGTCATCTCTATTCCCTAAATATGTTTTCTTAATTTCCTTTCTCCTCCCTGTTCTTCATTCCACAGACTTAGCCCAAGTATTCATTTCTTGTAAACTGGCTCTCTATCACAAGGTTCCTACTAGTTCCTCTATCTCTTGCCTGGCCTCTCTCCAGTTCATCATCTATATTGTTGCTATTAGAAAATATAACACCTTTATCAAAAATCTTTCAACTGTTTATGTAGTCTGCATAGTAAAGTCTGAGTTCCTCAGCATTTCATACCAAAAATCTCATGGCTTGGCCATAGTTCATCTCTTCAGCGTCACACCTTACCATCTCATCAGAGCAATGTTATACTAGAGGTCACAATATTCTAAACAGGGTTCTGAAGAGGAATTCTCAAGTTATTAATCAAATTCTGATAAAATAATTTGAATTTGTGAAAGTGGGGAAATTGGCTTAAACACAGTAAAGGGCATTGAGAGTATCCAAGAACGGAAGAGAATGTAAATTTTGAGTACAAACTCCTGTTTTTCATTGAAAACCCATTAACATCTCTAGGAAATCAGTTTAGAAAATTCTACTGAAGGCATTTGAAACATCTTATAACTAACTCTTCCTAGAATATGCTATGCTGCCTTGCTTCTCCACCTCTTTGTGGGGTACCATCCATTCATTCATTTACTCTTTTGTTTTTTCATTCAAAAACATTCATTGTACACCAACTGTATATATTGAACCTAGTAAAGGTTGGACATTCAGAAGAAGAATATGATCTACATGAGCTAAATTAGTAAACATGTAGTTAAAACAATCAGATTGAAGGAAATGGATGTGGCTCAAGTGACTTGGTTCCCATCTACCATATAGGAGGTCCAGAGTTTTATTCCCAGGGTCTCCTGGTAAAGGCAAGCTGGCCTGCATGGAAAGCTGGCCTGCACAGGAGTTCTGGCCCAGATGGAATGCTGGCCCATGTGAAGAGATGATGCAGCAAGATGATGGAGCAAAAAGAGATACAAAATAGAGACAATAAGAGGTGCCTCAGACCAGGGAGCTGAGGTGGCCCAAGAGATTGAGTGCCTCTCTCTCACTCCAGAAGTTCCCAAGATTGGTTCCCAGTTCCTCTTAAAAAGAAGACAGACACAGAGCACACAGCAGAAAGTGAGCACAAAACAATGAGGGGGGAGAAATAAATAAATGAATGAATGAATAAATAATCTTTTAAAAAACAATCTTAGTGCTATGAACTTGGCAGTATAAAGCAGGAGGAACTGAATTGGGGAAGATCATGAGACAGTAAACTTGTCCTCTCATTCTTTACAGGGCTAGCTCTGAAATATGTGTCAGACTTTTATTCTAGGCATTTGGAGGCTAAGATGTTAAGTATGCATGTATTTACATTTATATTTTCTTCATGTATTCTTTTGTTATTATGAAATATCTATCATTATCACAGTAATATTTCTTGTAAAGTCTATTTTGTCCGATGCTAATGTAACTATTCCAGTTTTCCAATGGTTTCTGTTTGAGTGGCATATCTTTTCCCATCATTTTATTTTCACTCTATATGTATCTTTGAATCTAAAGCAGCTCTGTTGCAGACAGTACATTTAACAATTTGCTTGTAATTTCAACCAGTCTGATGATCTCTAATTTTGGTTGGGCTGTTTAGGCAATTCACATTCAATGGAGTTGTTGGCATTTATGGGTTTGTATATCCCGAATTAGTAGTTATTTTCTATGCTTCCTCTCTTGTTTGTTCTTCTCTTCCTCTTGACTGTCTTCATTTGTGTGTTATTATTTATTGAGCCATTTAAATTGATTTTTTTACTTTTAATGTTTTCTTTAGTTATTCTTTTGGGATTCTAATGGAAAGATTGGAATACATTTTATTTTATGACAATCTACTTCAGATCAATGCTAACTTAATTCCAGAAATATAGAAACATTGCTCCAATGTACCTCCATTTCTTCCCACTTTTCCTTAGGCTATTATGATATATATATATATATATGTTTATATATTATAAATTCTCCATGTAATATTATAATTACTGATTTACACAATTTTACAATCTCTTAAATTAAAACAAGAAATGAGAAGAGGTATACCTATTGATGTTTTTATATTATCCCACATACTTTTCACTTCTTCTGTTCTTCATTGCTCCCCAAATGGAGTAAGTTCTTTTCAATCTGAATTAATTGCTTTCAATATTCTTGTAAGGCATGTATGATAGATGACATTATTTGTCCCCAGAACTGCCAAGTTCTCATTTTTAATTTCTATTACTTTGGGTATGAACCTATTTGTAAATAGGGCCTTATTCCTGGATCCTTTATAAGCAGAGTTAATTTGGCAAACATCAGCAGAGAAAGTCATAGGGAAAGACCTTGGACATCAACATGTGATGAAGTGTTGTTATCACCAGGAGAAACCATAGCCAGGTTGACATCTTGATTTTGGACTGCTAGTCTCTGAAACTCTGAGTGAGTAACTCTTGTTATTTAAGCCGACCGTTTAAATATTTGGTATTTTTCTCTCTTGGATTTTCTTTATTTCACTTTCTTTTTGCTGGAGATAGAATTCATGTTTGACGCTGTTATCCTTTACAATGCTTTGTCCTTGTAATTCCACTGATTTGTGGCCACCATCCATTAAATTCATTGATACTCCACTTTGTGTAATGAGCCATTTTTCTCTTGTTGCTTTCAGGGTTTTCTCCTTGTATTTGATTTTATTTAATTTTCTTTTTCTATCTGAATTAAACCTTGAGTAAGGGTGTCACATAATAAAGGAAGGAAGAAGACAATTATTCTATCCAAGAAACCAATCTTTAAATGATCTCCCTATTAAAATAATTAACATTTTGCAGGAATTAGGTATACAGGATAATTTTTAAAATATATCTTATGTGGGGACAGTAGCAGGGGAAGCTTCTGATGTGGCAGAAACAGTTTTGAGATTAATTTTCTGGTAGGTCCTCCCATGGCAGTGGTATGTAGATGAATGGCAGTAGATTCTCTGAATCTCTGATGAGCTCAGAAGTTGGTTTGTTGGCCGAAGGACTTTTCACATGTGCTGCACTTGCAGGTCTTCTCCATTATGAGACTTTTCTGTTGCACATGGAGGTCTGATGTCTGGAAGAAACTTTTGTGACACTTGACACAAGCAAATGGTCTCACATTCCTGTGTCTTCTCTTGTGGGGATCTAGCTGAGAGGAATAACTAAAGATCTTGGGACAGTTCTCACACTTGTATGATTTTGGGGATTGTGGACTTTTTCTTGGTTTATCCCACATCTGAATGTTCCATCATTGTTTTGTTTGGTAGGGCAGGATTTGGGATGGCTTCATCTGTCCTGGGGAGAAACTGTGGTTCCACCTCCATAGGGACATCTTTATAAGAGAATCCTCGTGGGATCCTTCCTGGGATAGAGAGGACCCAAGTTCTGCTTTTCTGGAGTTATGCAGTTTCTCCCAAGAACCACTCCCCTCTTCAGGATTGGGGCAATCATCTTCCTGAATAATAACCAGAGAAGGTGCCTGATTGCTTCCACTAGTAATACTGTCATTTACTTGACTGGAATATTACAAAGACGGCTTGTCTTCTTTGAAGGGGAATATCTTGGAGACCTTAGAAGGGTGTCCTCATGCTCTTTCCTCTTGAGGTTCCTGCTGGCATTTGTTCCATGAGATGAATGACTTTTCTTAAAGTCATATTCTCAGAGAAGTGGGCTTCCTGTCCCTGCATATGGACATGGACAAAATCAGGTGACTTCATGCAATAATTGGTCAGATCTTCCATGAGTTTCTCCAGGTTTCTTCCACTTGAATCCCAGTTCTCTCTCAAAGTGGACCTGTATCTGCAGTATCCATTCATCATAAACTGTTCCAGGACAAATTGAGAAATTATTTCTTCCTTGCTGTGTTTTTCTTGCTACAACCACAAGTGAAATACAGAGTCTTTTTAGTTCCTGCTTTTCAAATGAGCCATTGTTGTTTTGATATAAGCTGAGCTGAGGGCTCTGAAACTTAGAGTTCCCATCCCTCTTCTACACATCATGCCTTTGGAATGGCCCTTGTATTGGTTTTCATAGTTTGTCAGGCCAAACACAAAGAAGTGGATCTCTTTATATAAATCCTAGCAGGGTTTTTAGAGCTTCCTGTATATGGATATTTTTTATCATTAAATCTAGTTAATTTTTGGTCTTTATTTCTTCAAATATTTTTTTCCTCTTTCTCTCCTCTCCTTTTAGGAGTCTTTTTACATGGAACTTGGTATATAGTTAATGTTATCTCACAGTTGACTGAGGTTTTATTAATTTTCCCTAAGTAATTTTTAGTTGGGTTCTGAAGTGTAGATTGTATTTATAAGTTCAAATTCATTCTTTTGGGAAGCAGATTGGCTCAAGTGATTGGGCTCCTGTCTACCATATAGACAGGATTAGAAAGTCCAGGATAGAAAGTCCAGGACTCAATTCCTGGGGCCTCCTGGTGAAAAGCAAGCTTGCCCATGCAGTAAGATGGCCCAAGTAGAGGACTGGCCCACACGGAGTGCTGGCCCATGCAGGAATGCTGACCCATGCAGAGAGCTGGTGCAGCAAGATGATGCAACAAAAAGAGACACAGAAAAGAGACAATAGGTGATATGGCAGATCAGGGAGCTGAGGTAGTGCAAGAGATTCAGCAGCTCTTTCCTCTCCAGAATGTCCCAGGATAAAAAAGACAAGCAGACACAGAAGAACACACAGAGAGCCGACAGTGAGCACAAAACAAGGGGTGGGAGAGAGAAATAAATAAATCTTACAAAAAAAAAAAAAAAGATTCATTCTTTTGCCATCTTGAATCATCTGTTGCATTCCTCTGTAGATTTTTTCATGAATTTTTGTTTCACCAACACTAAAATTTCCATTTTTAAAATAAATGTTACCTTCCTCTTGAGAATTTCCTTTTGTTGCTTCATTGTAGTCATATATTCTTTTCATTCATTAACTATGATCTAGTTTAGTTCTCAGAACACATTTATAATAGCTGTTTGATGTCTTCATTTATCAGACTTCTGGAGATAATTATGGACCGTTCCTATTCACTACATTTTCCATGTATGAATCAATTTTCTTTTCTGAAAACTGATCATTCTGGATGATTTGATATATTTTTAGCATTCTGGATTCTTATCTTTACTTGTGATGGTGCTTACTGTTGCTGCTATTACTTTTTTCATTCATATTTTTATTTTGGTCTTGCTTAGACTAAATCTATGAATTCTCTTTCCCCTATACAATACAACAATAAATGTCTGTGTTTAATATATGTATGGGCATATATATACATAAACACACAAATATGCAACATGTTATATTGCATATATATTATATAATTATTGCTGACTTCCTATGCATTGTACTTGTTTCCGTATAGATTAACTGTCAGCTAATAAATGGACAGAGGTTGTGTTCAACAACATTGGGCCACTAAGTGTTCAATCCTCTGCTTATAAGTCTATGTGGGTACAGGATTGTTGAAAGTTCCCTTACATTTTTATGTCCGTTCTGACTTTTCCCTTCTTCTGTGTCCTTTCAGTGCTCCTATGCGCATGTGTACAGCCTCAGGATCAGCTAGGAGCTTATGGGTGATGGGGGCCCTATCTTCCCTCTACTGCTCATACATGGAATATCATCTGGACCTATGCTTCCCTACAACACATCCCTAGGCCCTCTTCAACTTCCTGTCTCTGAGATTATCATTTCAACTGATTTTGCTGCTAGGAATAGATGTGCCCACTGTTCCATATTTAATGAGACACCCCCTTTTTAGGAGGTACCAGGGATTGAACCTGGGACCTCATAAATGGGAGGGAGGCATTCAACCACTAAGCTTCATCTGCACCCAATGAGTCCTTTTTGACTTTGTGAGAGGTGCTCATGTTCTCAATGTCTATCCTGCCTTGGCAGCATCTCTACAATGACCAACCTCAAGTAGGGAAGGGAATGGGAGCAAACTCAGATCAGAGGCCACAGTCTCCCAGTCTACTTAGAATCATAAATGGTATTAAGATTATTGTATGCCTTTGATCTCTTCTCCAAGAGCTCAACTGATTCTTTGGTTAAATTTCACATCTCAAAGTCATATTTTGTAGAGAGAATGCATGAATCTTTTTATATGACTATCGTGTGAAGTCCTGGAGGTAGGCATTTTAGTTAAAAATATGTAGGTCCTTTGGGGGAGGTTTGATGATTTGACCCAAGAAATAAGAGATGAGAGACCAAATAGTAGCACAAGGTGAGAACTTGAGTTGTTGGAGAGAAATTATCTCAGCCTATCCTGACTTATGAGCAACTTTTGGCAACTTGTACCATGGAGTTTAAAATAGATTTCCAGATCAGCAGAAGGCATCGTTTGGTTAAGACTGAGTATCAATGGAGGCCTTCCTCAGTAAGAAGAACCAGAAATGACTGGGAGAGAAAGCTGAGGGTAAGTGACTATCTAAGACCTTTCATTTAAATGGCTGGGATTCTTGCAGAAAAGCAAGGAGTGACTTTATTATAAGGATAAGTTGCAACCAAATAAATGAGATTAAGTGTAGGCAAATGAATTTTGTATTTTCTATTTCAATGAATGGAATTGTTCTAATAATGATTAAAATGATGAATGCACACCCATGTGATTATAGCAAATACCATTGATTGTACAGTTTGGATAAATTATATGTTTATTAATATGTATCAATAAAATTGATTTGTTAAAAATTGGGGAAATTACTATTGACTTATAGAAATAAATAGAATTATAAAGTAATATTATGAACAATTTTATGCCATCAAATTAGATAATCTAGGTGAAATGGACATATTTCTAGAAACACACAAATACCTCAAAGTGACTCAAGAAAAATAGAAAATCTCAACAGACCTATAAGAAGTAAAAAAAGATTGACTCAATAGTAAAAACAAATGACCAAGACCAGATGACTGCACTGGTTAATTCTACCAAACATTCAAAGAATTACCAACACTTCTCAAATTCTTCCAAAAATGTGAAGAGGAGAAAACAATCCCTAACTTATTCTACGAGGCTAGCTTTACCCATTTATCAAAGTCAGGTAAAGATAGCATAGGAAAAGAAAATTTGAGGTCAATTACCTTTATTAACAAAAAATGCAAAAATCCTCAACAAAACATGGGCAAACTGAATCCAAAAGCATATTAAAAGGATTTTAATTTGAAAGGAAGAAGTAAAACTATATCCACAGATGAAAACTATTTTTTCCCATTCTTTAACTTTTCACTTTCTTGATAATATCCTTTAAAGTACAAAACATTTTAATGTTGATAAAGTCAAAATAATCTATTGTTATTTTTGTTGCTTGTGCTTTTTGTGTCATACCTATGAATACATTATTGAACCCAGGTCATGAAGATTTGCCCCAATGTTATCTCAGCCCTGAAATTGTTTGCCTTGCAAGAAATCACCTCTCCCCCCAAAGAATCTTAACACCCTCCCTTAAACAGCTAACAATTAGATTTAAGTCACAATGTGTATGATTGGACTTCTGAAGGAGGAAAGGGAGTATTTCTTGAAGGAGCTGCAGGACCTAGCCAACATGTATCAGCATCAGACAGAAGATTAAATATGGGACTGCATCCTGAGGGTGAACAATCAAGGGGTATCATTTGGATGAGGAAGAATTTATTCATGAGAGTTTTCTTCCAGAATACAGAAGTAAACCCTGGCAGGGACACAGAGTTGGTGCTATCATATTGTTAGGATGGCTCTTGAACTCTTGGAGAAAGGACCTCATCAAAGTGCTCACTTTAGGATAATGATATCATGTTAGACTAGGTGAGCAAGAAGTGCCTTGTAGGCCTTGTGCTATAGATGGTGGGAGTTAAATAATGTGATATCAGTGATATTGTTTCAGATGTGGTTGGGCTATACTGAGACATCCCCTCCTAAATAGAGGACAAATTACCACATTTCATGTCTCCCACTATTAACAAGGAAGTACAATACCTGGTAGGCCTCTTAGAGTTTTGGAGGCAGCAATCACCACACTCAAGGACACTGTTTCAACACTTTAGCCAGGTAACTTGGTCACATTCAGTTTTGATTGGGACCCTGCAGCAGGTCCAGTCTGCAATGAGAGCAGCCCTTTCACTTGGGCCATTCTAACCAGCAGACCTATGCATTTGAAGTTGTTGGCATAGCCTGGTAAACTCCTCCATCATTCCTCTAAAAGCCTCATTGAAAAGGTGGAGGTCTGAGACAGTGGAATTCCATTTCCATATGCAAAGATTCCAATGTGAAGTGAAACCCCTGAGGCAATGGGGAAACTAAGTACCCCTGTGTACTTCCCCAAAATCAGGAAAATGGAGCCAAAAATTAAAACAAATGGACAGGGTGGCCCCAGTAGACACCTGCATTGAGTATCTAATTCATTATAATTCAAATTAGGGAGATGGGAAGGAGTTGTTTAAGTCATTTATAAATGGCAACAAAATATTAATGCTGCTCATATTTGTTTTCAAACATTTTGCCTAGAAAATATAAAAGTATACCTGAAACTTTAACCCCATGTTCCTGACTAGCCAAGAATAGAGGCAAAACTAGAATCATGATATCAGTTATAAAATCATGTTTTGGGGCTCTTTCCCCAGATACCAGGGGATACCACCATTTCTCCCTTCTTTTTCCAGCTTCCTATGGTTCCGTCTGTTGCCAGAGCAAAATTTCTAATGTTCTTGCAGATGCTTGCTGCAGATTACAGTGAGACCACCTGAATGGCCTTGACTCTTCCTTCATTACAGTCTTTCCCCATGATGGGAGCTCAGCCCAGGGCAATCTGGGTCATACACACTAGGTTGTACACTGCAGTAGTGTATCTTGTGACTTGATACTCAGAGGGAATAACTTAGCCATACATCCCTATGATAAATTTATTTTCAGTAATAATAATGCTATGACATGAAATTAATAGTACAATGACCAGAAAAGAAATTAGTAATGAATATTGTTATTTTTTGAAGTTTGTATATGTAATCATGCCAATAAATAAAGAAAAAAAATGCATAACAAAGAAAAGAGTAATAAGAATAATATTTTAAATTACATTAAAATATTTTGTCATTTTGTAATGAATATTTTCAAACATATAGCTAAGTTAACAGAGATTTACACTGAATACTTGTATGGCCACAACCTAGATTTTTCCAGTAACATTTTACTATACTTGTTTTATTACACAATAATCTATGAATCCATTTCTGTATCCATCTATTGACCTTGATTTTTGTATTTAAGATGTTACAGCAAAATAGTATTGGATTAGGTGGGCACTCCCAATATCTGTCACAAAAAACGGCTGAAAAGGGGCAAGGTCCTAACTGAGTGAACTGTTTTGGGAACCCACAGGGAATCAGGCTTCAGGGAATTGATCTGGAGGGAAATAGACAAAGAGATAAAGAGCCCAAGGGAAAACAGTGAGTTTCTTGCCCCTGTGGCTGGAAATGGCAAGCAGTTAAGCCCCACCCTCAAGGCAAAGATCCTCCATGAACCCCCTGACTCCCACCAGCCACCTAGGGGGAGGCAGTGTTCTCTGGGAGGAAGTGGGTTCTGGTGAAAGGTGGAGAAATGTTTCTTTTCTGTGGATTTGGTTAACAGTGTCCTCTTTGAACTTTGGGGAGCATACCAGCCAGCACTGAGGTAGCCCTGGGATGAAGAAAGAGGGGAATCTGTTCAGGTAGCGCAACACCCAGCCACCCTGGAAGGGAGAAACTTGGGTGGGGAGAGGGTGGAGACATGCAACAGACTAGCCCCATGCTGAAAACTACCAAAATTCAAATTCTCCTAAAGGAGGCTGGTGATAGGAAGCTTCAATAAACTTTCAAGTGCCCATTTAGGGTCCCTTGGGAGGAGGAGGTGTCTGGAAGAGGGCCAAGAGTGATTTTTTAATGGTGAGTTCAGTCACCAGGGTCTTCTTCGAATCTTGGAAGGGGCCTCAATCTGATCAGGATAGGAGAGGGGATATCCACTCACACAGGCTGTCACTCCCAGCTACCCTGGGAGAGAGAGCCATTAGAATAGAAAGGGGGGAGGTAGAGAAAAGAGCCTAATCAGCAGGACTCTGGCCCACTGCAAAGAATCTAATCTGTCCAAAGGAAAGTGGGTGGATAGCTTTCTCAAAGGCTTACTGATCCAAGGAGAAAGTTTAGCTCAGTGGAGAAGTTCCTACCTTGAATATACAAGATCCCTGGATTGATTCCCAGTTGTTCTAGAGAAGTGCCCACCAGGTTATCAGACATCCAGCTGATAATTTGTGACAGCAAACATATAGACATTCTTTTTGTATTAGCTTTCCTTGAATCTCATATTTCTTTAAAAAATCCTTTTTTCAATTTAATTTAGTTTACTGGGCAAAACCCAGTTCAAAACCTGCAGAGGGCAGGCTGGCTGGCAGGCTGCAGGGTAATTGATTGATGAACACCTGCAGCCTGAGAAGCTCCTTAGGGGCCTAAGAAGAAAGGCTGTTTTTATATGGTTCTTGTTTTTTGCTTGTATCTTGGTTTTTTGTTCTTTTTTCCCTTTTTATCCTCATTCTTCCCCTCCTTTTTTGTTAATTTGTTGCTGCTGTCTTGTTTCTTCTTTGTTGTGTTTCCCTCCTTGTTTCCCTTTCTTTTGTTTACCAATTTTGTCTACTATGCTAGTTCCTTTCCTTCCTTCATCTATAATCTGCATTCTGTTGTTCTTTCATTCCACCTCTTTTTGCTCAGTATTCAATTTTTCTTGTTCTTATTTCTCTCTCCTTTTTTCTCTGTTTTCTTTCTTTTTAAAATTACATTACTTTTTTTCTTTCAGTCTTTTGTTTTCACTTTCCCTCTCTAATCATCATTCTGGCCTTTTAATTCATTCTACATATTTTTGCTATTCAGTTTCTCATTTCATTGTTTGTACTCCACTTTTTAATTCTTATACTTCTGCACTTCTTATTGAGTTATTTGTTCATTATCCTTGATATTATATGGTTCCTCTTCTACCTTTTACTATTAGTATTACTATTATCCCTGTCTCTCTTCATAATTTTCCTTTTCTCTGGCATAATTTTTTTTCAAGGGAACATAAACAACAGCAAGGAAATAGAATAAGAGAAATGAATTGTCAAAGTGAAAACTTACCACACACACAAAATCAACAAGAAAAAAAAAACTTAGATTAGAAAGAGAAGCTAATCAACTGAACAATTAAGAAAAACTGATCCCTAGACACCAACAAAAAATTACAACCCACACTAACAAATTGGAAGATATGGCTCAGTCCAACAAATGAATTAAACCAGGAGGACATGCAGAACTCAGTACAACAAATCAGAGAAGTCCAAACAAATAAACTGAATCAACTTAATGAAGTGAAGGAAGAGATTAATGATATTAAAAAGACACTGGGGGAGACGGGGCCAAGATGGCATTAGTGTAGGAGGGCACACACTGCAAGCTCCCAGAGCAAGGCAGATTGTGGACGGGGTCCTGCCCGGGGGTCTGTGCTGTACACGCATTGAGTGAGAAGCTTGGGACATCTATCTGCACGGATCAACGGCGTGGATGGAACAGTAGAGATTCATGAGTTTTAAGGCTGCCAGTGGTGGTTGGCACAGATGGCTGAGCCCCGCGGTTAGGGATAAAAAATAATAATAATAAAACGGCCATTTGGAGCTGTGAGCAGGGCAAAAAAGTTTTATTTTCTGGGGATCTGGCTGCCTGGCACCCCTTGGACCTTGTGTGAACAGAACAGCCGAGCTAATCGGCACCTGGTGAACCAGAGGGGGGATTCTGGTCAGGGGATGGAGCTGATTTCCCAGGTGGCCCAGGGATAAGACCCGGGCTGCTGCAAAGCCAGGAAGAAGGGACACTCCCAAAAAGAGGGAGGGTTCTGTTGGAGGACAGGGAAGGGTATTTTTTATTTTTTATTTTCCGACATCGATCTGGCTGCCGGCACCACACCTTAGCTTTGGGGAGCAGATAACCCAACGTGAAGCAGCATCAGGCTGAGAGCAGAGGCGAATCTTCACTCAAACTGATTTATATAGCAACCCGGTTACACTGGTGCTTGGCTCCAGTAGGGGCGGAATCAGCCATCTTTAGCACTCCGCACTGACTAACATCAGAGCTACAGCTACCCTGGGGAGTTCAGGAAGTGGGACATGCTTGATTAATTTCCATGGGACCAGCTAGGGTCCCTTTCATAAGGGGGTTGGTCTAGAGGAGGAATTATTTTGGGTCCTGTATTTCACTAAAAAAATAAAAAATAAAAAAAAAAACTGAGGTCACTTCAATAAATGAAAAATAAATTCTTTTTAATTTAGTTTAATAGCTGAAAGCTACTTCAGGACCTGCATATAGAACCCAGTGGGGAAACAGATTGATAAACACAAGTAGGCAGTAAGGATCCACGTGGACCCTAGGGGAATCATTGACCCCCTAAGCTCTGTTTGAATACATGCCTGTGTGGATCATTGGTTTCTCTCTGTTTCTTTCTGGTCTTTTGCTTTTCTTTCCTCTTTACTCCTCCCTTTCTTTTTTCTTACATTTTTTTTTAAATTAGGTGCTGCTAACTTGTCGCTTCTTTGCTGTGCTTCTTTTTCAGTATTTTCCCACTCGCTATCTATATTGATTCTGTATTACAAACTATCTCTTATCCTTCCTGCATCTTTCTGCCTTCTGTTTTATGTTGTGGCTCTTAGAGACAACATTTTTTCATAGGCCTACCACTTAAGGGTGTCAATTTCTATTCCATCTATTTTGTTTTCTTTTTTTTTTTTTATTATTATTATTAACTTTTTCCTTTCAGACACTCCTTTACTATTTCTCTCCCTCCTCATAATTCAAGCCTTCTAAATTACTATATATATATTCCTCCATTTGTTTTCCCAGTCCATTGTAGGAACTCCATTTTTTTTCCTAGTACTCTACACTGCCTACACAAGTTAAATATTCATCTCATTAAGTCTCATTTTGCCCCTCTTCTAACTTTTATCAATATTACTATTATCCTTCTGCCTTCCTTACATCTTTTGATTCCTCTGGCCCTAATCTTTTGCCTTCAAGGGAAATAGAAAGAAGTAAGGAAATAAAATAAGAAGAAAAACTGCCAAAGAGAAAACTTAACTCACATGCAGAACCAACAGCTAAATAAAATTCTAGAGCATAGAGAAAAGCTAATCAACTGAACAAACCCATCAAGATAATATGATGACCAGAGGGCAACAAAAAAATACAAATGACTCTGAGAAACTGGAAAACATGGACCAGTCCAATGCACAAAATAAAAACCAGGCATCAATGCAGAACATCAAACAACTAATCAAAACTATCCGAACAAATATCATGGACCGACTTAAAGAACTGAAGGAAGAGATTAAGGATATGAAGAAGACACTGAGAGAACATACTGAAGAAATAGCAAACATGCCTAAAAAGGTAATGGATATGATGGTGAACAATGGCACAAGCCAAGAAATGAAAAAGATGCTGGACTCACATAACAGCAGATTTGAACAGGCAGAGGAAAGAATTAGAGATATGGAAGACAATACAGCTGAAATCAAAGAGATTGTAGAACAGATAGACAAAAAGACTCAGCGAGTTAACCGATAATACAAAATGCACAAACATTCACATTACGGGCATCCCAGAAGGAGAAGAAAAGGGAAAGGGAACAGAAGGAGTGTTGAAGGAAATAATGGCTGAAAACTTCCCAACTCTATTGAGAGAGATGGATGTGCAGATCCAGGAAGCACAACGCACCCCAAATAGTATAAATCCCAACAGGCCAACTCCAAGACATATACTTGTCAAAATGTCCAATGCTCAAGACAAAGAGAAAATACCCAAGGCAGCAAGAGAAAAGAGAGCCATCACATACAAGGGAAGCACAATAAGATTAAGTGCTGATTTCTCAGCTGAAACCATGGAGGCAAGAAGACAGTGGTATGACATAGTCAAAACACTAAAAGAAAAAAACTTCCAGCCATGAATTCTCTATCCAGCAAAATTGGCATTCAAAAATGATGGAGAGTTCAAAATATTCACAGATAAACAGAAATTAAGAGAGTGTATCAAGAAGAAATCAGCACTTCAAGAAATAGTAAAGGAATCTCTGCAAGTTGAAAGGAAAAAACAAGGGAGAGAGAGTTGGAAGAGAACTTAAAAACAACTGAAAAGACAAAAAGAGAAACAAAACAACATATGACATACATTAACCCAAAGAAAAAATGGCTGAAGTAAGAAATTCGTTACGAGTAATAACACTGAATGTTAATGGATTAAATTCAATCAAAATCACAGATTGGTAGAATGGATAAGAAAATATGATCCATCTATATGCTGTCTACAAGAAACCCACCTTCGACCCAGGGATTCAAGGAGGCTGAAAGTGAATGGCTGGAAAACTATTTTATGAGCTAACAATAGCCAAAAAAGGGCAGGAGTAGCTATTCTAATATCAGACAAAATAGACTTTAAATGCAAAACTATTGTAAGAGACAAAGATGGACACTACATATTAGTAAAAGGAATAATCTCTCAAGAAGAGAGAACAATCATCAACATTTACGCACCTAATCAGGGTGCCTCAAAATACATGCGGCAAACTCTGGAAAAACTAAGAGGAGAAATAAATACCTCTACAATTATAGCACGGGATTTCAACACACCACTATCATCATTACACAGAACATCAAGACAGAGAATCAATGAAGAAATTAAGGCACTCAACAATACATTAGAAGACCTGGACTTAATAGACATATACAGAACGCTACACCCAAATATAGCAGGATTTACATTATTCTCCATTGCACATGGAACATACTCCAAAATAGACCACATGCTAGGCCACAGAACAACACTCAATGAATTCAGAAAGATTGAGATTATACAAAGTAATTTCTCTGACCACAACGGAATGAAGATGGAAATCACTAAGGGCCAGAGAAACAGGTTAGGCACAAGGATATGGAAGTTAAACAACATACTCTTAGACAAACAGTGGGTCAAAGAGAAAATCTCAAAAGAAATCAATAAGTACATTGAAACTAATGAAAATGACAACACAACATATCAAAACCTATGAGATGCAGTGAAAGCAGTCCTGAGAGGGAAGTTCATAGCCATAAATTCATATATTAAAAAAGAAGAAAAAACTAAAATTGAAGACCTAATTGCACACTTGGAGGATTTGGAAAAACAACAACAAACTAAATGAAAAGGAAGTAGAAAGAAGGAAATAACAAAGATTAGAGCAGAACTAAATGAAATAGAGAGTAAGAAAGCACTGGGAATAATAAACAAAATCAAAAGTTGGTTCTTTGAGAATATCAATAAAATTGACAAACTCTTAGCCAGACTAACAAAGAAAAGGAGAGAACAGACGCAAATACTTAAAATAAGGAATGAGCAAGGTGATATCACTACTGACCCCACAGAAATAAAGAGTATCATAAGAGGATACTTTGAAAAATTATATGCCAAAAAGAATGATAATTTAGATGAAATGGACAAGTTTCTAGCAACCCATAAACAACCTACATTGATGAAAGAAGAAATAGATGAACTCAACAGTCCAATTACAAGTAAAGAGATAGACTCAGTCATCAAAAACCTCCCAACTAAGAAGAGTCCAGGACCAGATGACTTCACAGCTGAATTCTACTAAACATTCCGGAAAGAGCTAACACCCATTCTCCTTAAGCTCTTCCAAACAATAGAAGTAGAAGGAATATTGCCTAACTCATTCTGTGATGCCAACATTACTCTAACCAAAACCAAATAAAGATACCACAAGAAAGGAAAATTACAGACCAATTTCTGTAATGAACCTATATGCTAAAATCTTTAACAAAATACTTGCTAATTGCATTCAACAACATATCAAAAGGATTATACACCATGACAAAGTGGGTTTCATCCCAGGTATGCAAGGATGGTTCAATATAAGAAAATCAATCAATGTAATACACCACATAAGCAGACTGAAAGAAAAATATCACATGTTCATCTCTATGCATGCAGAAAAAGCATTCAACAAAATACAGCACTGTTTCCTCATAAAAACACTACAAAAGATAGGAATAGATGGAAACTTTCTGAAAATGATAAAGGGTATATATGAAAAATCCAAATCTAACATCATTTTAAATGGTGAAATCCTAAAAGCCTTCCCTCTGAGATCGGGAACTAGACGAGGATGTCCACTATCACCACTTCTATTTAACACTATCTTAAAATTACTTGCACGAGCACTGAGACAAGAAAAGGACATAAAAGGCATCCAGATTGGAAAAGAAGAAGTAAAAATTTCATTATTTGTAGATGACATGATCCTATACATAGAAAGCCCTGAGAAATCTACAACAAGGCATTTGGAACTTATAAAGGAGTACAGTAATGTTGCAGGCTATAAGATCAATGCTCAAATATCAGTAGCATTTCTATACACCAATAACGAGCAAATTGAGGAGAAAATCAGGAAAAAAATACCATTTACAATAGTAAATAAAAGAATCAAATACCTAGGAATAAATTTAACTAAAGATGTAAAGGACTTATATATGCAAAACTACACAACACTGTTAAAGGAAATCAAAGAAGACTTAAATAAATGGAAAAATATTCCCTGTTCATGGATAGGAAGGCTAAACATCATCAAGATGTCTATCCTACCCAAACTAATCTACAGATTTAATGCAATCCCTATAAAAGCCAACACTTTATTTTTTAAGGAACTGGAAAAACTAACCACAAAATATATTTGGAGAGGCAAGAGGCCCCGAATTGCCAAAGACATATTGAAAAAGGAAAATGAAGTTGAAGGTATCCCACTACCTGACTTTAAAACATACTACAACCTACAGTGATCAAAACTGCATGGTATTGGCACAAGGATAGACCTACTGACCAATGGAACTGAATTGAGAGTTCTGATATAGATCCTCGCATATACAGTCATCCGATATTTGACAAGGCCATGAAGCACACTCAGTTGGGAGAGAATGGCCTCTTTAATTAGTGGTGCTTGGAGAACTGGATATCCATATCCCAAAGAATGAGAGAAGAATACCATCTCACACCTTACACAAAAATCAACTCAAGATGGATCAAAGATATAAATATAAGAGCCAAAACCATAAAGACCTTGGAAGACAATGTAGGGAAGCATCTACAGGACCTTGTAATAGGAAATGGTTTCATGAACTTCACAGCCAAAGCACGAGCAGCAAGAGAAAAAATAGATAAATGGGATCTCCTCAAAATTAAAAACTTTTGCACCTCAAAGGATGTTATTAAGAAAAAAAAAAAAAAAGGCAGCCTACACAACGGGAAAAAATATTAGGCAACCATATATCTGATAGGAGCCTAATATCCTGCATATATAAAGAAATCCTACACCTTGAAAATAAAAGACAAACAACCCATTTAAAAAATGGGCAAGTGACCTGAAAAGACACTTCTCCAAGGAAGAAATACAAATAACTAAAAAGCACATGAAAAAATGCTCAACATCACTTGCTATCAGGGAAATGCAAATCAAAACTACAATGAGATACCATCTTACACCCATCAGAATGGCAGCTATTAAAAAAAACAGCAGACTCTAAATGTTGGAGAGGATGTGCAGGAATAGGAACCCTCATCCAGTGCTGGTGGGGCTGTGGTATGGTCCAGCCACTGTTGAGGACAATTTGGTGGTTCCTCAGAAAACTAACAATAGATCTTCCATATGATCCAGCAATTCCACTGCTGGGTATATACCCAGAAGAACTGAAAGGAAAGACACATACAGATATATGCACACCAATGTTCACAGTGGCATTGTTCACCATTGCCAAAAGTTGGAATCAGCCTTGGTGCCCATCAACATATGAATGGATAAGCAAAATATGGTGCATACATACAACGGAATATTACTCAGCTGTAAGAAGGAATAAAGTGCTAACACATGGAATAACGTGGATGAATATTGAAGACCTTATGTTGAGTGAAGCAAGCCAGGCCCTGAAGGATGAACAGTATATGACCTCACTGATCTGAACTGATGAAAGTGAGCAGTCTCTGAGGACCATTGTCTGAAAGATAGGTTAACAAGGGAGAGAAAGGGAAGTGCAGGCTTTGAGCAATCACCCATATGGATATAATCTATGGTAAAGGGATAGAGTATAGTTGCATATTGAAGGATAGGACAGATGGGTAGTGATATTATTGGGTTTGGTGATGCAGCATTGTCAGGTGGGTAGATTAGGAAGGGCAGGTTCAAATACCCAGGGCATGTAACTATGAATCTTGACCTTCCATGAGTCAAGACAGTGGAGTGTCATATGTCCCAGGGATGTGGGGAGGAAGGAACAGTTAAGATCTAATGGGGTATTAAATGGTCATGGGAAAGATTTTTCATTACCGTACAGTAATGGACACAGGACATGCTAAATATCATCAAAACTTATTAAACTGTATTATCTAAATTGTAAACTACACTGTAAGTCATTGACAATGTTTAGTTGCTATATTTTGCTATCTGTATAACAGTTATAACAATGCTAACATAAAAAAAAATGGTTTTAATATGGGGTGGAGAAGGGGGGGTGGTTTGGTATCTGGGAGTCTGTGGTATTCCATGTGTGACTTTGCTGTGACCTAAAACTTTGAAAATTAAATGAAAATTTGGGAGATACTGGGGATTGAGAGGGGGAAGGTGTCACGGCACACCGGACATTCGATAACACAGTGATAAAAGGAAAAAAAGAATAATTTTTTAAAAAGGCATTTCTTTTGCTTTTGTTTCCATTTTTTTGAATGTCCCAATCCGCTAATTATATATATATTTTTTGTTTGTTTGATGGTTTGTTGGTTTGTTTGTTTTTTTCCTGAGTTTCCTTATATTTGTCTCTTGCATGTAAGCTTATCATTGTTGTTTCTTTTTCCTATTAGGTGTATTTGATTATTATATGGGCTACATTTTCATGGAAGATTTAGATCACAGAAGGGTACAATGGGTGATGCAGGGGATTATTGGTGGGGGGCTATCTGGGAGGGTGGATTCATGGGAGTAATTTCATTTGAATATACATGAAAGATATACAAAATTGTTCAATTGATCAAAGGATGGAGCATGTTTGCGATGGGTGGACAATCACTCAATAAATAAGGGAATCTGAATTCCTAGCCTGGAGAGCTCTGCCACATTCTCCAAGGGAGCAGCAACAGTCCTCTGAGTGCAGGGACAATGTCTGTCAAAAGAGGATGGCCCACTGATGAGTTCTTGTTATTGATGACTACCCTTATGAGTCTTTGCTATTGTAACTGAAACTTAGCTTACTGTTATGGGGTGCCTAAGGGTTGCCACCTGAGAGCCTCCTTGTTGCTCAAATGTGGCTCTCTCTAAGCAAAACTCAGCATATGAATACATTACCTTTCCCCCAATGTGGGACATGACTCCTGGGGATGAGCCTCCTTGGCAATGAGGGATTAATACCAAGTGCCAACTGGCAACATGACTAGAAAAAGACCTTGAATAAAAGGGGGAAAAGGTAAAGACAAATGAGTTCAAGTGGCTGAGAGACTTCAAAGTGAGTCGGGAGGTCATCCCTGAGGTAATGCTTATGCACACCTCAGCAGGATCTCATAGAACATCAAAGTGCATATCACCACACACAGAGGGGCTACCGAGGGCTCTGGAGACACCCAGGTCTTATATAAGGGGGGATAGCCCCAGAGACTGATCCCTTTTCAGTGGGCTCTATTTTGGAATCTGTGCTCCTGAAAGTGACAGAATTGGACTCAAATAAGTCCTCCCTGCACATGGTTCATCAGTCCCTCCTATTCAAACCTATATGTGATGCTGGAGTTTTTAGGTATACTTCCAGAGACTGGAGCCTCTGGCCTACCTATGTGCCAGGTGTGTGTGGAATCTCGGTGGAGCTGCAACTTCTACTCTACAGCTCAATGGACTCATCCAAGTCACCTGGTGAGGAGACAATGATGGGCAATGGCCATCCCAGGGAATGGAGTGGGCCTGCATCTGCAGGCAGGATCATCCCACCCACCATATCCATAGGATATAAGCCCTCTCTCACTTGGAGGTGGAGTGGACATCACCCTCCCAGTCGCCTCAGGATTGGGGGAAGAACTATGGACTAGAGTGGACTTAATGGTATTCTGTTGTACACATATGGTGATTCTAGCAATGGAAGATATTATAACAGTGAGGTGGAACTCGTGGCCACTTGACACTCTTGGGGCAGGGATGGGATGTGCAGTTGAAGTACAGGGGCATTTTCAAGACTTGGAGGTTGTCTTGAGTGCAGTTATGGAAACGGATGTAGGCCATTTTAAATCAGCACACACCATTCAGAACTGTGTGGGAGAGAGTGTGGTCTACGATGTGAACTGTGGTCTATGGTTGATGGCAAGGCCCCAGGATGTATAGGTCCATTGAGGGTGATGGGCCACACTTGTGGGAGACGTTTGTGTGGGATGTGGTGGGAGTTGTGGAAGGTGGGGATTATGGAAATCCTTGTAGTTTCCGTGTAATATTTAGGTAATCTAAGCAGCTTTAAAAAAATATATATATATATATATATATATATATAACATTTTTTGTAAGCAAATGTACATATATGCATATATATTTATATATCATTTTACAAATATTGGTATGTATTGTGAAAAATTTGATTTTTACCCACAATAAAAAAAAAAAAATCAATTAGAGACAGAAATAGAAGAACAGCTATGTATAGCAAGTGAAGCATAGGGAGACTGAGAGTTGACTTTTCGGGGTGTAGTTTTTTGTTTGTTTTTGTTTTATTATTGTTGTTGGAATAATGAAAATGCTCTAATTATGATTGAAGTGATGAATGTACAACTATGTGATTATACCAAATACCATTGGCTGTACACTTTGGATGTATTGTATGCTTTATTAACATGTATCAACAAAATTGATTTTTAAAAATGTAAGCAACTCAAAAATGGGTTTGAATAAGCACTTCACAGAGGAAGATATATAAACTATCCAATAAGCTCATGAAAAAAATTGCATTACTAGAAAAGAGCAAAATGCATATTAAAAGCACCATGATATCAACTGTGCATTACTCAGTCACTGTGCTTGCCTTTGCAGGTTGTACATAGTCCAAGATATGTCCTCGGTGTGGTAAAGCAGAAATGCAGGGCATGCATATCAAAAAGTAGAACAGGAAAGTCAAATGCATTGGTTTTCATATTATTTTTTTTCCCAAAGACCCCTTATATAAGAATCCATTAAATCAACTATAAAATGGTAATAAAATGTCACTATTTCTTTCATACATTTAAATGTATTATATTTACTTATCATAAAATCAATCAAGTAAACATGAGAAATGATGAGCTACTTATTTTTTATTTATTTTTAAAAGATACTTCGATTACATAAAATGTTACATAAAATATAAAGGATTTCCATGTGCCCCACTCCCCACACCTTCCACTTTTCCCCACATTAACAACTTCTTTCATTATTGTGGTACATTCACTGTAAATGATGAACACATTTTGGAGCATTGGCACTAAGCATAGATTATAGCTTACATTAATAGTTTACACTCTCTCCCACTCAACACTGTGGGCTATGGTAGGATATATAATGGCTTGTATCTGTCATGCAATGTCATTCAGAACAATTCCAAGTCCTGAAAATGCTCCCATATTACACTTTTTCCCTATCCCTGACTTCAGCACCTCCACTGGCCACTGTCTCCACATCCATGGTATAATTTCTTCCATTGCTAGAATCACAATAAGTCTTTAGAAGAATACCGGTAAGTCCACTCTAGTCAATATTTTATTCCCCAATCCTTAAGATTCTGGGATGGTGATGCCCACTCCACCTCTTATTGAGAAGGGGTTTTGATATTATATGGCTGATGGATGGGACTCTTGAAGTTGTAGACTCTCTCAGTTCCTTGGTGTGGTGGTTGTCCATCCTCACCTCCTTGTTAGTTGTCCTGGGTGAGTCCAATGAGCTGGAAGTTAGGTGTTGCAACACTGCTGAGGCTCAGGGCCCAGCTGGCACATGGACATCCTAGAGATTCAAGTCTCTTGGATGTACACCTACCAATTCCAGCACCAACTATGGGTTTGAATAGAAGGGACAGAAAAGGCACATGTAGAGAATTCACAACTGAGTCCAACACTGTCACACTTGGGAGCACAAATTCCAAAGTAGGGCCCACTGGCAAGCACCAAACTCTGGAGCTATCTGCCATGACCAAAGGACCTAAGTGTCTCCAGAGCCCTCAGGAGTCCCACTATTTGGGGTAATATCTACTTTGGCAGACTATTAGATCCTGCTGAGATGTGCATAAGTGTTGCCTCTTTGATGACTTCCTGAATCACTTTGAAGTCTCTTAGCCATATAAACTCATTTGTCTTTACCTTTTCCCACTTTTATTCAAGGTCTTTTTTTCAGTTACATAACCAACCAGTGCTTGGTAGTAATCCCTCAGTGCCAGGAAGCCTCATCCTCTGGAATCATGACCAACACTGGGGGGAGGTAATGCATTTATATGCTGAGATTGGCTTACAGAGAGGCCATATTTGAGCAACATGGATGTCTCAGGAGGTAATTCTTAGGCACCCTTCAACACTAGGTTAAGTTGTAATTTCAAGAGCAAAGTCTCATAAGCACAAGGTCCACAAAAGAAATACAATCCCAGGAAATGATGGACAATTTTTTGAAGTGGAGACTTCTGTTCCAATCCCAAACCTCATATGGTATGCTTTTATTTTTATTTGAGAAGTTGTGAATTTACAAAAGGTTCATGCATAACAGCATAACATACAGGATTCCCATACATCACCCCACCACCATCTTGCCTTTTTGTGGAACACTTATTAAAATGATGAAAAAACATCATCAGAATATTATTGCTAAATATAGATCATAGCTTTTATTTGGTGTATTTTCCCCATAAACCATCCTATTATTAATACCATGTATTAGTATTTTATGGCTAAGACTATAAGAAAATTTTTTCATATTTGCACTGTTAACCATAATCCATCATCTACCACAGGGCTCATTGTGTTATGTAGCCCCATGCCTTATACTGTTCATCCAAATTGTACACTCAGTGGCTCTCAGTTTCATCACAGAGTTGTGCTGTCATCACCTCAACTTTAGAACATTTTCCTTACTTTAAAAGGAAAAATCCCATATCCACCCCCACTTTGGTGACCCTGAGAATTGATATAGGACCTCCTTTGTCATTCATGCAAAAATATTACATTATTGCTAACTATAGTCCTTAAGTTCCATTAGTTGTATTTTTCTATGTATCCTCATATACTTAACCTATGATAGAGACTTACATTTGTTCTAGTTCATAGAAGAACATTCTTGTATTTGTACTAACCACTATCCTTATCCACCACTAAGCTCATTGTTATTCAGCCCTAGATTAACCTCTAGCATTCTTCTATTGACATTTACATCCCTAGAATACCCCTTTCAGCTACAATCATATTTATCTATCAGCAGTGTTAGTTATACTCACTATAATGTGTTACCATCAACTCTATTTCCACATATTTACAATCAACCTTATTAAAAATTCTACCTACATTAAGTACCAGCTCCCCCTTCTCAACATCCATTCCATCTTCTAGTAACCTATCTTCTAGTATTTAACACCATGGGTTTAATGATCTTTTATTCATGTTAGTGAGACCACACAGTAGTTGTCCTTTTGTTTCTTGCTTATTTCACTCAACATAAGGTCTTCAAAGTCCATCCATGTTGTCATATGCATCCTGTTTTAATTTCTCCTTAGAGATGAATAGTATTCTATCATGTGTGTATGCCACATCTTGTTTATCCATTCATAGGTGATGGACACTTGGGCTGTTTTAGTCTTTTGGCAATTGTGAATAATAACACTATAAACATCAGTGTGGAAATGTAACTTCGCATCCCAGCTTTCAGTTCTTCTGAATATAATCCCAGAAGTGGTATTGCTGGATCATACAGTTGATCTATATTAAGCTTCCAGAGGAACTACCAAACTGTCTTCCAAAGAGGTTTCACCATTTTACATCCCCCCAATTGTATGAGTGTTCCTATTTCTCCACATCCTCTCCAGTACTTGTAGTTTTCTGTTTATTTTTAATAATGGCCATATAATAAGATGGGAAATGATATTTCCATATAGTTTGGATCTGCATTTCCCTAATATCTATTGCTGTTGAACAACTTTTCCTGGTCCATGCACAATGAAGTCTTAGCAACCTATGCATCTTTCTTTACTGGGCTGCATCTGGGGCTTAATGGGCAGCTCTGCAGTATTTCAAACCCTTGCAGATCCATGAGCCTTCTTCCTCTTTTATGGCTTGTAACAAGACCTTAATCTCTTAGAGGGGCAATCTTCTGCCCCATAATATTGGCAGTTTTTCTGTAGGGATCCTATCCATTTCTGCTATGTCTGTCCCCTGATTTGGTAACAAAACTCACATTACCCTGAGGGTGGGCTGGCCCTGCATCCACCTTTGTCTTTCCTCAGTGGATCTTTGTGTTACCTTTATGGCCCTTCTAGCACAGCTTCCGATTGCTGGGCTTCTAAACTTTTGGTCACTTCAGTCAAAAAGTCTTATGCTGTGCTGCTGATTGCACCCCAAAGTCGGACAAATTGTGGTGGGCCTTTTCTACTACTTCAATCTCTACTGTCCCTGAGAACAGTAGAAAGGATACAGGGGTTTTCCCCTGGGCAGAATTTAGTTTCATAATTGATGGAGTTTCAGTTAAAAACCATGACTACTGATAGAAAGCAGGAATATAATAAACAAGCTCTCCAGTCTCATGCTCTAGGAGATGGGTGGGGAAACAGCCTGAGACAATGCCTGTAAATTACAGAAATGTAAAAGAGCTGAGTCATTGACCTTTAAGACTTGTTGATTTCAGCTCATTTGTTGGGAGCCGTCACTGGACTCTGCCAAGAGAGGTGCCAACAACCTAAGCGACAGCAACCAGTGGCTACATAGCACAACATGGTGCAGGCACAAAATCTGCTTTGTCACTTCCTTGTTCTTCTTCCTCCTTGCTCCTTTGTTCTTCGGTTCCCACCTCTACCTAGGTGATTGTAGCTCCTTTGTTCTCCGGTTCCCATTTCTACCTAGGTGATTGTAACGATACGCAGGCGCAGGGCACGAGAGTAAAATCTGCCCCTACCCTAGCAACAGCATCGAGAGTAAAATCTGCCCCTACCCCAGCAACAGCACCCTCCAATCTTGGAGTGCCCCGACTCACTTCCCTTCTCCAAACAGCATATAAGCCCTGCTCCTTCAAATAAAATTTGCAGCTTGATCAGAATACTGTCTTGCTGTCATTCCTTGCGTCTCTTGTCCCACCATTCTTTCTCGGCAGGTTTCGGGTCCTCGTTGATGTCCCGCGGGCCGGGACAACTGGCGCCCAACGTGGGGCTCGACGATTCCCTGTGATCGAGAAAAGAACGCCGCTTCACCACAGAAGGAGAGCGCTCTCCAGCACCTCAGCCGACGAAAGGCTCCCAGCGGCGAAAGAGAAAAAGCGCTGCACCAACCCGCCGCCTCTTCAGTCTGGTCCCGGGCGTGGGACCAGTCTCCAGGCGGGTAAGTGAAACTCTCTGTTTCACTTCATTTCTTAATCCTGGGACAAGCGGAATCTTCACATTTGCTGTTCATTAGCCAAGTAAAAGAGGCACTCAAAACGCGAGGAGTTAAGGTTAAAAAGAAAAGTTTAGTGGAATTTTTCAAGTTCATACTCAAAACCTGTCCATGGTTTCCCGAAGAGGGCACAATAGATAGTCAATGTTGGAACAGAGTAGATGATTGTCTAAATGATTACTATAAAGTTTTTGAACCTGAACGTGTGCCTGTCACCGCCTTTAGTTATTGGCAGCTGATTCAGGATATGATCGGTATGTCTCCACCACCCCCAGACGTTAAGCAGCTCCTTGCAGAGGGCGAGAATGTGTTACAATCTAATTCCCGCTCCCCTTCAGCTTGCGGAGGAAAAGCCTCTGCCGCATCGCAAAGGAATTCACAGGCTGGCTCGCGCCCGGAGTCCCCGGTTAGCCTAATCTCCTTTGAAGATCAGCCCTCACATCCTGTCGCGCCCTCTGCCCCCCCCTGGTAATGCTGAAACCGATGCCATACCCACACACGTACCAAATAAGGAAATAAATCTTAGCCCTAACTCATTTCCGCCTTCCTCTCAGCATTCACCCCCCCCTTACCCTCCAGCCCTTTATCCTTTAACCCTCTTGCCACCTTTCCAAAAAGTATATGTACACTCACCGTCCCACACCTTCCACTACTCCCTCCAGATATAAACCACTTAACCATAAATATATAAAAGTTGTTCAGTGTCTGTACATTTTGATACCTTCATATGGTAATATTAAATTGATAAATAAACATTATTAAAAAAGCTTTATTCAATGGCCAACATTAAATAAGTGCTTATATTAATAAATAAATATAGCTATTAATTTAAAATAATAAAAATAGATATGAACAAATTAAATCATTATTCTAACAAGTTTGTTCAATGTTGATGGTAATTGTATGTTGTCAGAAGTTTGTTGAAAAACAGTTTCTAAAATCATTGTGGTAACTTAAGTAGAGAAGGTATATAGAATGTGCTTTTATTATAAAAGAAAAGAAAGTAATTTTATCATAAGATAAAATAACTAAGTTATTAAAACAAGGTTAAAGTTTTGTTCTTTCTCAGGGTTTCTCAAGTCATTAGTCTGTTTTGACGGAAGTTTGCACAAAGTTTTTCTCCTAAATAATCAGTATGCAATAAAGAAAGTCTGTTTTATCAAAATAATTTCTTGTACTTTAACCTTATCATTTCCATGGAGAAACAAATCATCACTTTTAAAAGAAACATAGTGATCAAACCTGCTTTCTCAAAGTCAAATTCTGAAGAGTAGCTTTTATTTCTAACAATTACAAATAATTTGGTCTTTTACCTAAAATAAGGTAAAATACTAAAAATAGTTAAGTTCATGTGATATAAATTAAATAAAGTCTTTAAAACTATTGTATAATTAAAAGAAATTTTCTAATTTTATAACAATCAAAGTTATATAAATAAAAAGTTCATATAAATGCTTTAAAGGTGTATAAAATTGCTGAAAATTTAATAATGTTTCAGTGTAATATTAAACAAAAGTATACTGTTATTAATCATAATTTTAATTATTTTAAAATATGTGTTATAAAACTATCTTTCTGCCTAAAAATCAAAAGGCAGGTGCTTAACTTAAGTTTGTCTGATTTAGTCCACCTCTGGTATATATAATAATAATAATAAATGAAAACTAAAATAGTAAGCACATCAAGGATGTTTTGTAACAAATTAAAAATAATAAAGTATATTTCAAAAGGTGTTGTATTCCTCCCTGGAGGAGCTGGCCACTCTACCAGGGACTGATGCATAAACCTTGAAATGTACTGCCCAGGGAGTGTTGTGTTCCTTCCTGGGGAGGCTGGCCCCTTCCTCAGGAATTAGCAAAATACTCAAAATTGGCATATTATTATTATTGACTTAAAAGATTGTTTTTTACTATT
>JAKSZT010050948.1:2429752-2570396 GCA_026826555.1 Tolypeutes matacus
GCGGCTCCAAATGGCCGTTTTATTTTTTATTTCCGTAACCGCGGGGCTCAGCCGCCTGTGCCAACCTCTACCGGCAGCCTCAAAACTCACGAATCTCCACCGTTCGGTCCACGCTGCCGATCCGCGCAGATAGATGTCCCAAGCTTCTCACTCCACGCGTGCACAGCACAGACCCCCGGGCAGGACCCCGTCCCCAATCCGCCTTGCTCTGGGAGCTTGCAGTGTGCGCCCTCCTACACCAACGCCATCTTGCCGACCTCCCCTGATTTATTGTTTTTTGAACCAGCATCTGCACCTAAGGTATCTACTGATCTATTTTTTACATTTGATGACCCTCCTAAAGTTTCTGTTTTTGTGCCAGCACAATCCTCATCAATTATGGAAAGTATAGCACAGGGAAGTAGAGAGGGAGATTCAGAGGCTATGCAACTTTTTTCTAATTTTCCGGTAACAGTAACTCAAATTCCAGTAGATGCTGACAATCCCCAAGGGGGTATAAAATATGAGCATGCTCCTATTCCTTTTAAAACTATCAAAGAATTAAAACAAGGATTTAATACGAGGGGCCAAGATGGCGTTAGTGTAGGAGGGCACACACTGCAAGATCCCAGAGCAAGGCGGATTGTGGACGGGGTCCTGCCCGGGGGTCTGTGCTGTGCACGCATGGAGTGAGAAGCTTGGGACATCTACCTGCGTGGATCAACGGCGTGGACCGAACGGTGGAGATTCGTGAGTTTTGAGGCAGCCGGTGGTGGTTGGCACAGACGGCTGAGTCCCGCAGTTAGGGAGGAAAAATAAAATAAAATAAAAATGCCATTTGGAGCCACGAGCAGGGCAAAAAAGTTTTATTTTCAGGGGATCTGGCTGCCTGGCGCCCCTTGGACCTTGTGTGAACAGAACAACCGAGCTAATCAGCACCCGGTGAACCAGAGGGGGGATTCTGGTCGGGGAACCGAGCTGATTTCCCTAGTGAATGAGGGATAAGACCCAGGCCGCTGTGGATCCAGGAAGAAGGGACACTTCCCAAAAGAGGGAGGGTTCTGTTGGAGGACAGAGAAGGGTATTTTTTATTTTTAGACATCCATCTGGCTGCCTGCACTGCCCCATAGCTTTGGGGAGCAGATAAGCCAGCCAGAATCAGAATCAGGCTGAGAACAGACGCGAATCTGCACTCAAACTGATTTACTTAGCAGCCCAGTGATGCTTGAGCTTGGCTCCAGAAGGGGTAGAATCGGCCTTCTTTAGCACTCCTCACTGACTAACATCAGAGCTTCAGCTAAACTGGGGAGTCCAGAAAGTGGGACGTGCTTGATTAATTTCCATGGGCCCAACTAGGATTCCTTCCGTAAGGAGGTTGGTCTAAAGGAGGAATTATTTTGGGTCCTGCATTTCACTAAAAAAATAAAAATTTAAAAAAAAAAAAAACTGAGGTCACGTCAATAAATGAAAAATAACTTCTTTTTAATTTAGTTTAATAACTAAAAGCTGCTTCAGGACCTGCATATAGAACCCTGTGGGGAAATTGATTGATAAAGCACAAGTAGGCAGGAATGATCCACGTGGACCCTATGGGAATCACTGACCCCCCTTAGCTCTGTTTGACGGCTTGGCTGTGTGGATCTTTGGTTTCTCTCTGTTTCTTTCTGGTCTCTTGCTATTCTTTCCCCTTTCCTCCCCCCTTTCTTTTTTCTTCTATTTTTTTTTTTAAATAGGTGCTGCCAGCTTGTCGCGTCTTTGCTGGGCTTCTTTATCAGTAACTTCCCACTCGCTGTATATATTGATTCTGTATTACAAACTATCGCTTATCCTTCCTGCATCTTTCTGCCTTCTGTTTTATGTTGTGGCTCTTAGAGACAACATTTTTTCATAGGCCTACCACTTAAGAGTGTCAATTTCTATTCCATCTATTTTGTTTTCTTCTTTTTTTTAAAAATTAGTATTAACTTTTTCCTTTCAGACACTTCTTTACTATTTCTCTCCCTCCTCATAATTCTAGCCTTCTAAATCAGTATATATATATTCCTCCATTTGCTTTCCCAGTCCATTGTAGGAACTCCATAATTTTTCCTAGTACTCTACACTGGCTACACAAGTTAAATATTCATCTCATTAAGTCTCATTTTGCACTTCTTCTAACTTTTATCAATATTACTATTGTCCTTCTGCCTTTCTTACATTTTTCATTCCTCTGGCCCTAACCTTTAGCCTTCAAGGGAACATAGAAAGAAGGAAGGATATAAAATAAGAAGAAAAACCGCCAAAGAGAAAACTTAACTCACATGCAGAACCAACAGTTAAATGAAATTCTAGAGCATAGAGGAAAGCTAATTAACTGAACAAACCCATCAAGGTAATATGATGACCAGAGGGCAACAGAAAAATACAAATGATTCTGAGAAACTGGAAAACATGGACCAGTCCAATGCATAAAAAAAAAAACAAGGAAGCAATGCAGAACATCAAACAACTAATCAAAGCTATACAAACAAATATCATGGACCAACTTAAAGAAATGAAGGAAGAGATTAAGGATATAAAGAAGATACTGGGAGAACATACTGAAGAAATAACATACATGCCTAAAAAGGTAATGGATATGATGGTGAACAATGGCACAAGCCAAGAAATGAAAAAGACGCTGGACTCACATAACAGCAGATTTGAAAGGCAGAGGAAATAATTAGTGATATGGAAGACAATACAGCTGAAATCAAAGAGATCGTAGAACAGATGGACAAAAAGATAGAAAAAATCCAGCATGAGCTCAGGGAATTAACCGATAATACAAAATGCACAAACATACGCATTATGGGCATCCCAGAAGGAGAAGAGAAGAGAAAGGGAACAGAAGGAGTGTTGAAGGAAATAATGGCTGAAAACTTCCCAA
This sequence comes from Tolypeutes matacus, assembly GCA_026826555.1. Lineage (NCBI taxonomy): Eukaryota > Metazoa > Chordata > Mammalia > Cingulata > Chlamyphoridae > Tolypeutes > Tolypeutes matacus. The sequence continues at coordinate 2,432,640 of JAKSZT010050948.1, forward strand.
CTCTATTGAGAGAGATGGATGTGCAGATCCTGGAAGCACAGTGCACCCCAAATGGTATAAATCCCAACAGGCCAACTCCAAGACATATACTTGTCAAAATGTCGAATGCTCAAGACAAAGAGAAAATACTCAAGGCAGCAAGAGAAAGAGAACCATCACATACAAGGGAAGCACAATAAGATTAAGTGCTGATTTCTCAGCTGAAACCATGGAGGCAAGAAGACAGTGGTATGACATAGTCAAAACACTAAAAGAAAAAAACTTCCAGCCACGAATTCTCTATCCAGCAAACTTCGCATTCAAAAATGATGGAGAGTTCAAAATATTCACAGATAAACAGAAATTAAGAGAGTATGTCAAGAAGAAACCAGCACTTCAAGAAATACTAAAGGAATTTCTACAAGTTGAAAGGCAAAAACAAGAGAGAGAGAGTTGGAGGAGAGTTTGAAAGCAACTGAAAAGACAAAAAGAGAAACAAAAAAACATATGCCATACATTAACCCAAAGAAAAAATGGCTGAAGTAAGAAATTCGTTACGAGTAATAACACTGAATGTTAATGGATTAAATTCACCAATCAAAATACACAGGTTGGTAGAATGGATAAGAAAATATGATCCATCTATATGCTGTCTACAAGAAACCCACCTTCCACCCAGGGATTCAAGGAGCCTGAAAGTGAATGCCTGGAAAAACATTTTATGAGCTAACAATAGCCAAAAAAGGGCTGGTGTAGCTATTCCATAATCATACAAAATAGACTTTAAATGCAAAACTATTGTAAGAGAGAAAGATGGACATTACATATTAGTAAAAGGAGTAATCCCTCAAGAAGAGAGAACAATCATCAACATTTATGCACCTTATTTCGAGGTGCCTCAAAATACATGCGGTTTTCTGGAAAAACTAAGAGGAGAAATAAATGCCTCTGCAATTATAGCAGGGGACTTCAACACACCACTATCATCATTAGACAGAACATCTGGGCAGAGAATCAATAAAGAAACTAAGGCACTCAACAATACATTAGAAGACCTGGACTTAATAGACATATACAGAACACTACATCCAAATACAGAGGGATTTACATTCTTCTTGAGTGCACATGGAACATACTCCAAAATAGACCACATGCTAGGCCACAGAACAACACTCAATGAATTCAGAAAGATTGAGATTATACAAAGCAATTTATCTGACCACAACAGAATGAAATTGGAAATCACTAAGGGCCAGAGAAACAGGTTAGGAACAAGGATATGGAAGTTAAACACACACTCTTAGACAAACAGTGGGTCAAAGAGGAAATTTCAAAAGAAATCAGTAACTACCTTGAAACTAATGAAAATGTCAACACAACATACCAAAACCTATGGGATGCAGCGAAAGCAGTCCTGAGAGGGAAGTTCATAACCATAAATTCATATATAAAAAAGAAGAAAGAGCTAAAATTGAAGACCTAACTGCACACTTGGAGGAATTGGAAAAACAACAAACTAAACCTAAAGGAAGTAGAAAACAGGAAATAACAAAGATTAGAGAAAAACTAAATGAAATAGAGAATAAGAAAGCACTGGAAACAATAAACAAAACCAAAAGCTGGTTCTTCGAGAATATCAACAAAATTGACAAACCCTTAGCCAGACTAACAAAGAAAAAGAGAGAACAGATGCAAATACATAAAATAAGGAATGAGCAAGGTGATATCACTACTGACCCCACAGAAATAAAGAGTATCATAAGAGGATACTTTGAAAAATTATATGCCAACATGAATGACAATTTAGAGGAAATGGACAAGTTTCTAGAAACCCACAAACAGCCGACATTGATGAAAGAAGAAATAGATGAACTCAACTGTCCAATTACAAGTAAAGAGATAGACTCAGTCATTAAAACCCTCCCAACTAAGAAGAGTCCTGGACCAGATGGCTTCACAGCTGAATTCTACCAAACATTCCGGAAAGAGCTAACACCAATTCTACTCAAGCTTTTCCAAAAAATAGAAGTAGAAGGAATATTGCCTAACTCATTCTATGATGCCAATATTACCCTAATACCAAAACCAATTAAAGATACCACAAGAAAGGAAAATTACAGACCAATTTCTCTAATGAACCTAGATGCTAAAATCCTTAACAAAATACTTGCTAATCGCATTCAACAACATATCAAAAGGATTATACACCATGACCAAGTGGGTTTCATCCCAGGTATGCAAGGATGGTTCAATATAAGAAAATCAATCAATGTAATACACCAAATAAACAGAGTGAAAGAAAAAAATCACATGATCATCTCTATAGATGCAGAAAAAGCATTCGACAAAATACAGCACGCTTTCCTCATAAAAACACTACAAAAGATAGGAATAGATGGAAACTTTCGGAAAATGATAAAGGGTATATATGAAAAACCCAAAGCTAACATTATTTTAAATGGTGAAATCCTAAAAGCCTTCCCTCTGAGATCGGAAACAAGACAAGAATGCCCACTATCACTACTCCTATTTAACATTGTCTAGAAGTACTTGCATGAGCACTGAGACAAGAAAAGGACATAAAAGGCATCCAGATTGGAAAAGAAGAAGTAAAAATTTCATTATTTGCAGATGACATGATCCTATACATAGAAAGCCCTGAGAAATCTACAAGGCTTCTAGAAATTATAAAGGAGTTCAGTAATGTTGCAGGCTATAAGATCAAAGTTCAAAAATCAGTAGCATTTCTGTACACCAATAACGAGCAAACTGAAGAGGAAATCAGGGAAAAAATACCATTTACAATAGTAAATAAAAGAATCAAATACCTAGGAATAAATTTAACTAAAGATGTAAAGGACTTATATACAGAAAACTGCACAACACTGTTAAAGGAAATCAAAGAAGACTTAAATAAATGCAAAAATATTCCCTGTTCATGGATAGGAAGACTAAACATCGTCAAGATATCTATCCTACCCAAACTAATCTACAGATTCAATGCAATCGCAATAAAAGTCAATACTGTATTTTTTAAGGAACTGGAAAAACTAACCACAAAATATATTTGGAGAGGCAAGAGGCCCCAAATTGCCAAAGACATATTGAAAAAGAAAAAAGAGGTTGAAGGTATCCCACTACCTGACTTTAAAACATACTACAAAGCTACAGTGATCAAAACTGCATGGTATTGGCACAAGGATAGACCTACTGACCAATGGAACTGAATTGAGAGTTCTGATATAGATCCTCGCATATACAGTCATCTGATATTTGACAAGGCCATGAAGCACACTCAGTTGGGATAGAATGGCCTCTTTAATTAGTGGTGCTTGGAGAACTGGATATCCATATCCCAAAGAATGAGAGAAGAATACCATCTCACACCTTACACAAAAATCAACTCAAGATGGATCAAAGATATAAATATAAGAGCCAAAACCATAAAAACCTTGGAAGATAATGTAGGGAAGCATCTACAGGACCTTGTAATAGGAAATGGTTTCATGAACTTCACAGCCAAAGCACGAGCAGCAAGAGAAAAAATTGATAAATGGGATCTCCTCAAAATTAAAAACTTCTGCACCTCTAAGGATGTTATTAAGAAAATAAAAAGGCAACCTACCCAATGGGAAAAAATATTCGGCAACCATGTATCTGATAGGAGCCTAATATCCTGCATATATAAAGAAATCCTTCATCTCGAAAATAAAAGGACAAACAACCCATATAAAAAATGGGCAAGTGACCTGAAAAGACACTTCTCCAAGGAAGAAATACAAATGGCTAAAAAGCACATGAAAAAATGCTCAACATCACTTGCTATCAGGGAAATGCAAATCAAAACTACAATGAGATACCATCTTACACCCATCAGAATGGCAGCTATTAAAAAAACAGGAGACACTAAATGTTGGAGAGGATGTGGAGGAATAGGAACCCTCATCCACTGCTGGTGGGACTGCGGTATGGTCCAGCCACTGTGGAGGACAGTTTGACGGTTCCTCAGAAAACTAGCAAAAGATCTTCCGTATGATCCAGCAATTCCCCTGCTGGGTATATACCCAGAAGAACTGAAAACAAAAATACAAACAGATATATGCACACCAATGTTCATAGCGGCATTGTTCACCATTGCCAAAAGTTGGAATCAGCCCCGGTGCCCATCAACAGACGAATGGATAAGCAAAATGTGGTACATACATACAATGGAATATTACTCAGCTGTAAGAAGGAACAAAGTGCTAACACATGGAAAAACGTGGATGAATCTTGAAGACCTTATGTTGAGTGAAGCAAGCCAGGCACTGAAGGATGAACAGTATATGACCTCACTGATCTGAACTGAGGAAATTGAGCAGTCTCTGAGAACCACTGTCTGAAAGATAGGTTAACAAGGGAGAGTAAGAGAAGAGCAGGCTTTGAGCCATCATCCATATGGACATAATCTATGGTAAAGGGATAGAGTGGGGTTGCATGTTGGGCGATGGGGCAAATGAGTAGTGGTGTTCCTGGGTTTGGTGGAGCAGTACTGGGGGTTGGGTGGATTAGGAAGGGCAGGTTCAAATCCCCAGGGTATGTAACTGTGAATCTTGACATTCCATTGGTCGGGAGAGGGTGGTATCATGGGCCCTGTGAGGCTGGTTGGAAGGGAACAGTCAAGATCCAATGGGTTGTTTGGTGGTCATGGGGAAGGTTTTTCATTACCTTACAGTAATGGACACAGGACATGGTAAATATCATCAAAATTACTAAACTGTATCATTTAAATTGTAAACTGTACTGTAAATCATTGACAATGGTTAGTTGCTATATTTTGCTATCTGTATAACAGTTATAACAATGCTAACATTCAAAAAAAGGGGGGGTTAATACGGGATGGGGAAGGGGGGGTGGTTTGGTTCTGGGGAGTCTCCGGCACTCTGTGTGTGACTTTGCTGTGACCTAAAACTTCTTTGAAAATTAAATGAAAAATTTGGAGACAATGGGGATTGAGAGGGGGAAGGTGTCACGGCACACCAGACACCCAATAACACAGTGATAAAAGGAAGGAAAGAAAAGAAAAGAGAAAGGGAAAAAAAATGAATACATATATATTTTAAAGGCATTTCCTTTGCTTTTTGCCCATTTTTTGAATGTCCCAATCCGCTAATTATATTTTATTTGTTTTGTTTTTTGTTTGATTATTTGTTTTTTTTCCCCCCTGATTTTCTTTATGTTTTTCTCTTGCATGTAAGTTTATCATACTTGTTTCTTTTTCCTAGTAAGTGTATTTGATTATTTTATGGACTACATGTTCATGGAGGATTTGGATCACAGAAAGGTTACAATGGGTACTGCAGGGGATTATTGGTGGGTGGTGTCTGGGAGGGGGGTTTAATGGGAATTAGTTCATCCGAATATACATGAAAGATATACAAAATCGTTCAAAAGATCAAAAGATGGGGCATGGTCACGATGGGTGGAAAATCACACAATAAATGAGGGAATCTGAATTCCTAGCCTGGAGACCTCTGCCACTCTCTCCAAGGGAGCAGCAATAGTCCTCTGAGTGCAGGGACAGTGTCTGTCAAAAAAGGATGACCCGCTGATGTGTTCTTTTTATTGATGACTATCCTTGTGAGTCTTTGCTCTTGTAACTGAGACTTAGCCTACAGTTGTGGGGTGCCTAAGGGTTGCCAACTGAGAGCCTCCTTGTTGCTCAAATGTGGCCTCTCTCTAAGCCAAACTCAACATATGATTGCATTACCTTCCCCCCAACGTGGCACATGACTCCCGGGGATGAGCCTCCCTGGCAAGGAGAGATTAATACCAAGTGCCAACCGGCAACACAACTGGAAAAAGACCTTGAATTAAAGGGGGAAAAGGTAAAGACAAATGACTTCAAGTGGCTAAGAGACTTCAAATAGAGTTGGGAGGTCATCCCAGAGGTAACTCTTACGTACACCTCAGTAGGAGCTCATAGAACATCTAAGTGCCTATCACCCCACACAGAGGGGCTCCTGAGAGCTCTGGAGACACCCAGGTCCTATATAAGTGGGTTTAGACCCAGAGACTGATGCCTTATCAGTGGGCTTTATTTTGGAATCAGTGCTCCTGAGAGTGACAGAATTGGACTCAAATAAGTCTTCCCTGCACATGGTTCATCAGTACCTTCTATTCAAACCTATATGTGATGCTGAGGTTTTTAGGTATACTTCCAGAGACTGGAGCCTCTGGCCTACCTATGTGCCAGGTGTGCGTGGAATTTCAGTGGTGCTGCAACTCCTAGCCTACAGCTCAATAGACTCATCCAAGTCACCTGGCGTGGAGACAACGATGGGCAATGGCCATCCCAGGGAATGGAGTGGGCCTGCATCTGCAGGCAGGATCATCCCACCCACCATATCCATGGGATATAAGCCCTCTCTCACTTGGAGGTGGAGTGGACATCACCCTCCCAGTCGCCTCAGGATTGGGGGAAGAACTATGGACTAGAGTGGACTTGATGGTATTCTGTTGTTCACATATGGTAATTCTAGCAATGGAAGAAATTATACCAATTAGGTGAAGCCTGTGGTCACTTGACACTCTTGGGGCAGGGAGGGGATGAGCAGTTGATATACAAGGGCTTCTTTGGGATTTGGAGGTTGTCCTGAGTACCGTTGTGGCAACAGATGTAGGCCATTTTAAATCAGCACACACCACTCAGCACTGTGTGGCAGACAGTGTGGTCTACGGTGTGAACTGTGGTCTATGGTTGGTGGCAAGTCCCCAGGATGTGTGAGTCCATTGAAGGTGGTGGGCCACACTTGTGGGAGTTGTTTGTGTGGGATGTGGTGGGAGGTGTGGGAGGTGGGCAACGTGGGAATCCCAGTGGGTTCCATGTAATAATTTGGGTAATCTAAGCACCTCTTAAAATATATTTATATATATATATAAATAACATTTTTGTATGCAAATGCACATATATGCATATATATTTATATATCATTTTGCAAATGTTGGTATGTATTGTGAAAATTTTGATTTTTACCCACAATAAAAAAAAAAAAAAGAATTAAAACAAGTATGCACTAATATGTTGTAAATTCTCCTTATACCCAAGGATTGGTGCAAGGAATGGCACAAGCAGACAGATTAATACCCTGGGACTGGGATTTGTTAGCTTGAGCTGTTGTTCTTAGTCCAGCATAATTTTTACAATTTAAAACTTTGTGGGCTGATGAAGATAATATTGTAGCATGAGAAAATCAACAGCAAACTCCACCAGTGCTTATTACTGCTGAACAAATATTAGGAATATGTCAGTGGGCTGGGGTTCCTTGCGAAGCTCAATGTGATGATGTTGCCATTGTACAAGTTTGCTTGTTCTGCCTAGTTGCCTGGCGATGAATTTCCACCCATGGACAGGCTGTACAATCATTTTCAAAAATTGCTCAAAGAAATACTGAACCTTACATTGAATTTGTAGCTAGGCTGGCAGATGTAGTCAATAAGACAGTAACTCAGCCTGACCTTAAAGAGATGCTTATTCTGATGTTGGCTTTTGATAATGCATTAGCACTATTAAGTGAGTGTAAAAAGACTTTGAGTCCCATAAAGGCAAATGGAGGTACTTTACATGATTATATAAGGGCATGCCAAGACATTGGGTGTAATACAAATGACATAACCCTTCTTGCAGCATCTATAAAAGGACATAGTCCTATGATTAACAACTCAAATTGCTTTAAAGGTGGGAAATCAGGTCAATGAAAAAAGATTGCTGAGCCAAAACTGGTGTAAGAGCTCCATCTAGTGGCAATAATAGATCAATACCGACTTGTGTATGTCCTATATGTCAGAAGGGGTTTCACTGGGTCAAGGAATGCCATTCTAAATATCATAAAAATGGCAGTCTCATTAATAAGATGGGAAACTTCCAAGCGGGCCTCGCTCAAAGCCCTTAGACAAACAATATGAGCACATCTTCCAACCTAGCTCAAATCTACCCAGTCAGCAATGGAGCAGCTTGCTCTGGCCTATAAAAGAACTTAAGGCAGTTTCTAAAGGCAGTGCAGCTGTTGATCTTCCCTCAGATGAAACTAAGTTCATTACGCCTTCACTGGGTACACAAAAAATAAGAACAGGAATTAAAGGGCCTATTCCAGAAAACAAAGTAGGTTTCATTATTGGCTGTAGCAGTCTTATGACCCAAGGTGTTTTAGTACAAACCGGGATCATTGACTCAGATTTTGATGGAGAAATTTGTTTATTGGTACAAACTTTAACTCCCTATCAAATTGAATCAGGAGATAGCATAGCTCAACTTCTTTTGTTACCGTATTGTAAACCTCCTTTAAAACGTGCAGAGGAATTTGGTTCCATTGGGCGTAAAGTTTTTTGGCAAACAGCAATTGGAGATGAAAGGCCTGAAATTACCATAAAAATAAATGGAAAGCTATTTTTAGGATTAGTGGATACCAGAGCTGATGTTTCTATTATTGCTAAACGATATTGGCCACAAGCTTGGACATTGCAAAAGGTGCCTACAGTTTTCAGTGGCATTGGAACAATGACAGATGTTTACCGGAGTACTCAGATATTTAAGGTAGAAGGTCCAGAAGGACAAAAGGCTGCTCTGCAACCTTATGTTGTGGATGTAGGACTTAATTTATGGGGAAGAGACTTATTATACCAATGGGGAGCTTATTTGAATATTCCTCACATTTCTGATATAGCTAAACATCTTATTACTCATATGCAATATGCTCTCCCTTCCCGACTGGAAACTGGGCTTACTGGAGACTACTGTGGCCTAGGATATTCAAATTTAGAGTAGAGGCTACTGTTACAAAGGGCTTCCCATTACCTTTAAAATGGCTGACAAACAAACCTATCTGGATAGAACAGTGGCCCCTTCCAAAAGAAAAATTGGAAGCCCTGAAAAAATTAGTGCAGGAGCAATTAATGGCAGGGCATATTGAGCCCTCTACTAGTCCGTGGAATTCTCCAGTTTTTGTAATTAAAAAGAAATCTGGCAAATGGCGCATGTTAATTGATTTGCGTGAAATTAAGAAAGTTATTCAACCCATGGGATCTTTACAGCCTGGTTTGCCATCCCCAACTATGATCCCACAAAATTGGCATATTATTATTATTGACTTAAAAGATTGTTTCTTTACTATTCCTCTTAATCCAAATGATAGAGAAAATTTTGCATTTACTATTCCTTCTATTAATCATTCAACTTCTACCAAACGATATCAGTGGAAAGTTTTACCCCAGGGAATGATGAACAGTCCTACATCATGTCAATCCTTTGTTCACATCCCATTACAAATTTTATGAAAACAATTTCCTAAGGCTATAATTATTCATTATATGGATGATATTCTTTTTGCCACCAAGCAATCTTCTGAGCTGAAACAACTATTTCAGCTGGCTAAAGAAATTCTTCCTCAATATGGATTGCAAATAGCAGAAGAAAAAATTCAAAAACGGGTTCCTTTTCAATATTTAGGACATACTATTAATAAAAATATTATAACTCCACAAAAGGTCCAGTTTCGTATTGATAATTTACGTACTTTAAATGATTTTCAGAAATTACTGGGTGATATTAATTGGGTACAGCCTACTTTAGGAATTCCAACTTATGCTTTAACTAATCTTTTCAATACTCTAACAGGAAACCCTGACTTAAATAGTCCTCGCATTTTAAGCCCAGAAGCAAAAGAGGAGTTAAAATGGCTAGAAAAAAGAGTGCAAAATAGTCAACTAACAAGGATAAATGTAAATCTTCCAATTTCTCTTTTAATATTTCCATCTTGCCATTCCCCTACCGGGATACTTTGGCAAGAGGAGGGCATAATAGAATGGATATTCCTACCAAACAAAGATACAAAAAAACTTCATACTTATCCTGAAATAATCAGCAATAATATCAAAGGGCCGTATTCACCTGAGACTGCTTATGGCTAGAGATCCTGATAAAATCATACTAGATCTTACAAAGCAGGAGCTTTCTCAGCTCTGGCAATTCAGTAGCTCTTGGCAAGTGGCCTTAGCAGATTTTATTGGAACAATTGACAATCATTTCCCAAATTCAAAATTTTTACAGTTTTTACTTCATGGATTCTTCCTAAGGTTGACAAACAACAACCACTATCTGCTGCGCCAACTTACTACACTGATGGCAGCAGTAATGGAAATGCAGGCTATTTAGGCCCAACTACAAAATCTTGGAAAACACCTTATTTATATGCCCAAAGGTAGAACTTATGGCTGTTATTCAATTGCTAACTGATGTTTCTGAGCCTTTAAATATTGTGTCTGATTCTGCTTATGTTTGTCATGTTGTTTGTCATATAGAAACAGCTCAAATAACTCCAGCTTCTGAATTAGAAGTTCTTTTCCTACAATTACAAAAAAATGTTTGTGAACGATCTAATCCAATCTACATTACTCATATTCATTCCCATTATCAACTTCCTGGCCCTATGGCTTCACAGAATGATTTAGTAGATAAATTTATTGCTCATACAGAATCTCCTGTTGATTATCATAAACTTACACATACTAATGCTTCTGGCTTACATCATAAATATCCCCACTTAACAGTAAAAGAAAGTAAGAGGATTGTTAGACAATGTCCTACTTGTGGGCCCTTAAATGACCCCACTTTCTCTCCAGGAACTAATCCCCATGGAGAACATCCTAATGAAATTTGGCAAATGGATGTTACACATGTGCCCTCTTTAGGCTGCCTTCAGTATGTGCATGTGACAGTGGACACATATTCTAATTTTATTTGGACAACTGCTCAAGCTGGTGAAAAGGCCTCACATGTACGTTCTCATTTATTACATTGTTTTGCTGTAATGGGCCTCCAGGACAGCTAAAAACTGATAATGGGCCTGCCTATCTTAGTCAATCTTTCAAAAAATTTTGCAGTGACTGAAATATTAAACATGTTACAGGAATTCCATATAACCCCCAAGGACAAACAATAGTAAAAAAAAGTAATCACTTGTTAAAATTAATGTTGCAAAAACAAAAAGGGGGAGATGGAGGAGAATCTCCTAAAGACAAACTATCTAAAGCATTGCTTACCTTAAATTTTCTTAATAGATGACAAATTTCTAATACCACAGCAGCAGAAAGACATTGGGAGGTTAAAAAAAGGAATGAAAATGAAAAATGTGGACAACCAATATATTGGAAAAATGAAACAACTAATAAATGGGGAAAAGGAGAGGTAAAATTTTGGGGCTGAGGGTTTGCTCTTATCATTACAGAAACAGGAGAAGAGCAGTGGATCCCCTCCAGAAGAATCAAGCCTAGAGATGAAGATGCTGCCAAGACTTAAACTATGGACATGGTAGTTTCACATTCGATTAATTATAGGTAAAGTATTAGGTCAAGGTAAGATACCACATCATAATTACACTTATTGGGCATACATAACCAACCCACCTCTTCTAGAGCTGTTAACTTGGAACGATGAGTCTTACCCAACTGATCTTAATCAATCTCACAATTTTCCAGGACCTATAAACATATGACTACCCTTAAAGCCAAAAGAAGAATGGAAACTTATAGAAAATTTAACCTTACCTTTTATAGACTGCCCTATTTTTATTGGATATGGTTCTGTATGCATGCAACCTAAAAATCGCAGTATAGTTTTAACAAGGAAAAATCAAACTCAAATTTATGTTCTCATTTTCCCTTCTTTGCCATATAAACCAGAAAATATGGTAAATCTTACATGTCCCTCTCACAACAGACTACTTAATGACAAATGGCATATTTGTCATGGGCTTACAGAGGTTGTGTTGTTTAATGATTCCTATGGAATTGTAAAGGATCGGGCCCTTATAGGGATACTGGAACCTATTAAAAACACAACCATATCGTGGTTCATTAATAATTCAACCATAGTTACTAATAACATTAATCCTTTTTTCTGAAAATTTGGTAACATAACATTTACTAACAGCTAAGATATATCCCATAACAATGGGGCACTAAACTTAACTAAACTCAAAGTTATTTGTGGAAATTATTTTTGGGAACTGGTCCAATTTTTGAAAGGCAAGGCAGCAAAACTGATATTACTATTTTAAAAAGAAAATCAACTCAATTTTTTACAGTATGTGTACGAGACCCTATAGTTATATCATTGGAACAGTAACTTTTGGTGAAAGGAACAGTAGTTGCTTCAATTGCTCCTTATTTACATGAATTAAGAATTCATACTTGCAGAAAAATCAAACTCTTTTTATAGCAAGAAGAAGAAAAGGACTATGGTTACCAGTTCGGATGACCAGACATTGGTAGCAGTCTCCAGAATCCCAGTTGCTGTGGCATTTACTCAACCATTATTTAAAAAGAACTAAAAGACTGATTGGACTTTTAATAGCAAGAATTTTAGGACTGATTGGCATCATGACTGCTGCAGCTATCACTGGCACAGCACTGCATCAAGAAGTCCAGAGTCAACAAAATGTTAAGGACTGGCATAAAAGTGCAAGTGAGATGTGGCATAGCCAGTCTCACATTGATATGGAACTGAATAATCGTATGAATGATCTTGAAACAGCTATTATACATTTGGATAATCAAATTTATAATTTAAACTAGTTAAGAGCTCTTAAATGTGATTGGAATGAAAGTTCTTTTTGTATTACTCCTTTGGCTTATAATAATGGTGAACATGATTGGGAGGAAGTGAAAAATCATTTGATTGGATATAAGCATAATGTTTCTATAGATCTTTTAGAATTGCAAAAGAAGGCATTGAGCATGTATCAAAATGAATTGAAAGAAACCACTGGTGCAGCCATTTCACTGGTGGAAACAAAAAACAGTTCAAATATCTTTTTGGATTGGATTAGGAATTATTGTTATATGTATTTTGTTTGTATTGTCAAGGCTAAAGTAATAACATATATTCATAGAAAAAATGAAGAATTAGACCAGATAAAAGCATTTCTGTTAAAAAACTTGGCCAAGAAAAACTAAATTTGGCATTATTTAGTAGAAAGATTCTACTAATAACCCCTTAATCTTAATACTAATTATCTGCACAAAAATATTCATTTAAGGAACCTGAAGAATCATAAATATTAATGAAATTACCTTCCTTTTAAGAGCTCAAATATTTGACTGGTAGTCAATGATGGGTAAGATCCTCAGAGGAGGACAACCTAAGACAGGCACAGTTGCAAGAGCCTATGGAAGAAGACAAGTGTGACAGGAGGTCAGCTTGAGTCAGCTTATATAATGATTCCTATAATCTTCACTGAAAAAAAAAAGACTAATAAAAAAGGGGGAAATGATGGAGTTTCAGACTATGACTACTGACGGAAAAGCAGGTCACCTTGGAATATAATAAACAAGCTCTCCAGTCTCATGCTCTAGGAGCTGAGTGGAGAAACAGCCTGAGACAATGCCTGTAAATTACAGAAATGTAAAAGAGCTGAGTCATTGACCTTTAAGACTTGTTGATTTCAGCTCATGTGTAACTGTTAAGTATCTATTACCCTTACACATGTGCACATGTATTTTGATTCGCCAAACAACAAATAAAAGCCACGCTCTATGAGGTGGCTGGGCTCTTCTATCCATATCAGACAGAGTCCCCTGATCCCAGTTTTTCTTCTTTTTGTCTTATTCTTTCTTTCTCATCCACGGCACCATTTTCACGGACCCAGGTCCTGACTGGCAACACTATTTTTTTATTTTTTTATTTTTAAAGAACCTTTAGATTGCATAAATGTTACATAAAAAATATAGGATTCCTATATATCCCACTCCCTCCCCTTCCCACACTTTCCCACATTAACAACATCCTTCATTAGTATGGTTCTTTTGTTACAATTGTTGAATACATATTGAAGCATTGCTATTAACCATGGACTACAGTTTATATTATAATTTACACACTGTCCTGCACACAATTTTGTAGGTTATAACAAAATATACAATGACCTGTATCTGTCACAACAATGTCATGCAGGACAACACCAATGTCCCTAAAATGTCCCCATATTATATCTATTCTTCCTTCTCCCATTCTTCAGAACCTTTGGTAGCCACTGCCTTTATATCAATGATAAAAGTTCTTCCATTGCTAGAATAATAATACGTCTATAATGGAATAATAATAAGTCTACTTTAGTCCATTATTCATTCCCCAATCTTGAGGATTTGGAGGTGGTGATGTGCACTCTGCTTCTAATTGAAAATGAACTAAGATCCCATGGGGCAGATTAATGGAACTATCTTGCTTACAGTTGCAGACATTCTTTGTTCCTTGGGATGGATGTTGTCCATCATTATCTCTTTGTTAGTTGTCCTGGGTGAGTCTGATGAACTGGAGAGTAGGTGTTGCATCTCTGCTGAGATTCAGGACTCAACTGACACATGAACAGACTAAAGATTTAAATCTCTGGGACATATATTTAACAGGTACAGTGCTAATTATTGGTTCAAATAAAATGGTCAGAATAGACATGTGTAGGGAAACTATAAAAGAGTCTAACTGTGTTACACTGGGGAGCATAAATTTTAAAATAAGGCCCACTGACAGGTTGCCAAATTCTTGAGCTGTCTGTCCTGCTTATAGTGTCTAGAGATCTCTAGAGCCCTCACTGTTGGAGGTACTGTTTACTGTGGCAGTCAATGCAATCCTGCTGAGATGTGCATAAGCATAATCTCTGGAATGACCTCCTGATTCACTTTGAAGTCTCTTACCCATAAAAACTCATTTGTATTTAACATTTCCCCCTTTTGTTCAGGTCTATTTCCAGATGCATTGCTAGTTGGTATTTTGTAATAATCCCTTGGTGCCAAGGACGCTTATCCCCAGGAGTCATGCCCCACACCAGGGGCAAGGTAATGCATTTATTTGATAAGTTTGGCTTAGAAAGAGGCCCCATTTAAGCAGCAAGGAGGCTTTCAGGAGGTAGTTCTTAGGCAGTTTAGAGTACTAGGCTAAGTTTCAATTTCACAAGAAGAGGTTCATAAATACAATCATCAATATCAATGGTCTTCCTTCACTAGGCACCTCCCTTGTACTCAGGGAGTTCTTGCTGTCCTATTAGAGAATGTAGCTGAATTCCCCAGGATGAGAATTCAATATTCTTTCGGTTATTGTGTGGACCTCCACCCACAGAGACAATGCCCCATGAACACTTAAACATATTCATATACCTTAGAGGCATGCCTCAGGTGACCCTGTCCCTATGCATCCCCTATCACTGACACCCCACGCCAGTGATCCTCCCCTGCCACTGTTGTGACACTTCTGTGACCCAAAACTTCATCATAAAATAAACAAATAAAATTAATACTAAAATGAATCAATAATTTAAAAAATAACCATTAAAATACAAAAAAAATTAAAAATTGAAATAAAAAAATTTAAGATATTGTTTCTTTCATCACTGTAAGATCTGTTGTCTTGTATGTACAGTGACATTTTCTTCCATATATTCCCCCAGTTTATTTTTACGTTTTATCTTCAAAGAAGCTGTAAGATACAGAAAATTCACATACAGATTAAAGGGGATTCCCATAAACCCAATGCCCTCCCCCCATTCCCCTCTCCCCTATTAATAATATTTTTACATCCAGATGGTACATTTGTTGCAAATAATGTACAAATCTTGAGGCATTGCTACTAACCATGGTCAATGTTTTACATTATGGTTTACATTTTGGATCATACACTTTTATAGGTTTGATGAAATTTGAAGCGGCCTGTATCCATTATCGCAAAATTATGTTGAAAAATTTTAATGCCCTAAAAATGTCTATGTTTCATCTATTCTATTCTTCTCTTCCCCTCCTTTCAGAACCTATGGTAACTACTAAGTTTCAATTTTTGAAGAATAAGATTCATAGTTACTTGCAATAATATCGAGAGCTTGACATATTAGTCTGCTTTCTTTTATATGCATTGCCTATGTTCTTGAGGGATTCTTGCCCCTCTAATTGAGAACATAGCAGGACTCACCAGGATGGGAGTTTGATAGTTTCTTGTTTATTATGTTGTTCTCCATCCAATGATATAAGACACTATGTCAAGATGAACACTTACATATTCCATAGAAGCCTGCCTTAGGTTAGGTCCCGTCCCATATACCCCTCACTTCCAAAACCCTCTGACAGTAACCCTCCCCTACAATATCAACCAAAAGAACATTCCCAACATTGTAGTTTTAACCACAGATCTGCAAAACTCCAGAGTTCACCTGTTCCTTCACCTGACCCTTCCCCCAGTCATCTGGAAATTTTGACAGGCTAATAGAGGAGATTCACAATGAAGGCCATCATGATTTTGGAGAAACCCTGCTAACACCTGCAGATAACTGCTTTCCTTCTGAGAAAAATCTTTGGACCTGCTACTGGGCCTCAGTAGAGACTGAATGTTTAGCCAAGGGCCAAAAAATTTCTATGAGATCTGAGTTGCCTATCATGAACTGGATGTTGTCTCTTGCACAAAACCATAAAATAAAGATAAGTGTGCACAGTAACACTCCATCATAAAAATGGATATGGCTATATACAAGATAGGGCTTGAGTGGGTCCTGAACGCACAAGTAAGTTGCATGAGGAGGTGGTCAAAATGTCCATGTCCACCACTCCTGTCACATTAACTTCTCTTTCCCAGCCCAAGACTATGACCTCTTGGGGACTTCATTACAATTAATTGACTGAGAAAGAAAAACTCAAGCCTGGTTACAGATGTTTCTGTACAATAATCAGGTAGCACCCAAAAGTCAAAAGCTACAGCACCTTGGCTCATTTCTAGGACATCCCTTAAGGATAGTGGTTAGTGGAAGTCCTCCCAGTGGGCAGAACTTTGAGTAGTGCATCTGGTTGTTCATTTTGTGTGGAAGGATAAATGGCTGGAGGTGAATTTGTACACTGATTCATTGGCTATTGCCAATGTTTTGGCTGGTGTCAGTGAATTGGAAAGAACATGATTGCAAAATTGGTGACAAAGAGGTCTGGGGAAGAGATATGTAGTTAGACCTTTCTGAGTGTGCAAAAATCATGAAGATATTTGTATTCCACATTAATGCTCACCAGAGGGTTA
The DNA here is from genome assembly GCA_026826555.1 of Tolypeutes matacus. Taxonomy (NCBI): domain Eukaryota; kingdom Metazoa; phylum Chordata; class Mammalia; order Cingulata; family Chlamyphoridae; genus Tolypeutes; species Tolypeutes matacus. The sequence goes on from JAKSZT010050948.1 coordinate 2,449,693, forward strand.
CTTTAATAATCAAGTGGATAATTAAGGATGATTTTAATAATCAAGTGGATAAGATAACCCATTCTGTGGATACTAGTGAACCTCTTTCCTAGCCACTCTTGCTCTAAGAAATGCTGGATTCATGTATCCCCATGGTGGCATGGGAAAACTTATAAAATCTCATACTTTTTACAAGTATCTCCTTTTTATTTTATTTCACTAAAGATCCCTAATACACTTTCCAAGTAAAAATCTGAGAAGACAAAAAACATTAAACTAAAATACTAATAACTTGTAAGAGTAATAGCCAAGGGGCAGTGCAGCAAAGCCCCCATATAATTGAAAAGTGTAATAAACTAATTTTTTAATTATTTCTTTTAGGAAGTACCAGGGATTGAACCCAGGACCTTGTACATGGGAAGTAGGCACTCAATCACTGAGCTATATCCACTCCTCATCTAATCATTTTAAATATACAATGCTTTCTTAATCATATATTAGCAATATTGTTAGGTTAATAAGAATTTCAAATGTGAATCCATTTTCAGGTTATACCTCAGTGCAGCTCCTCTCCATCATCATTTGTAACTTGGTTAACTTTAATCAGAACTCTTTGTCACACTCATACATATCACATGAAATATTGAATTATTAAAAATATCATGCAATATGTGCATTTAATCATGAAAAATACAGATAATTTCTGATTTATTTAGTGTTTGACTTTTAAAGTATTATCAGTAACCTGGATTGATAATTTTATAATGTGTTTGTGCATAAAGAAATGGCAGACTATCATTTTACAATGTGCATACTAATAGTGAAATTCATCCAGATATGCAGAACCAATGGACTTTGAAAAATTTTCACAAAAAAATATATTCATATATATTTGAAACATCTATGGTCCTCTTTAATGAATTTTAAGCTGTACATTCCCTTGCCAGTACAAATTTTGGCCTGTGCTTTCATTGTTGACCATTTCATAATTGGACTTCTGTTCTGTAACTGGCATGAGGGAGAACTGGGAAGTAGTGCACAGAGATATAACCTCTTCAGTTCAGGGTCTAGATACAAATTTAGAGAGAAATTAAACAATAGAAGAGAAAAATAATCACTAGGTTGGGTTTCTGTGGGATACCAGGAGGGGGAGCAGTGAGGAGATAAGAATCAGGACCCCACCCACTTGTTTCTCATCATCTTCATGATCTTTCTCGGTGGAAGCTTAGAGTCATGTCCTAGGACAGAGCTCAGCAGGGGATTTCATCTCTGTACTTGTCTCCCTGCTTCATTGGGAAACATTGGAACTGCATCCTGCCATGTGCCCTGCTTCTTCAGCCAGGAGACCAATGGAGGTCTAGAAAATGGGGGAAACTTCAACATACATTTCCAAAAAGTCATAAAACAGTCCCAGGGAAGACAGGGACTGTCATGGGGCAGAGGTTCAGTGTGACTGATCTACCCACATGGGACATTTTGTGTCTGTATGAGAGAAGAGGCCCATATGTGACAGTATATGCCTGTCTGAGGGAAGGGGCTCACATAGGGACTCATATCTGCCTGTTAAAATAGGCCTATATGTTGACAGTGTGCTCATATGAGATGTACGGGGCTATAGGAGAAGAGTGTTTGCCTGATTGAGGAAATGGAACTGCTGTGGAGGTAGATGTATTTTTTATGGGAGAAGACATCCAGACGGTAGTAGATGTGTGCCTTCTGAGGAAATAGACCCCTATGTAGACAGATGTGTGCCTCTCTGAGGACAGATATAATGATTAAGCACACAGAGTACATGAACTGAATGAGCTTGTATGAGATCTTCCTAATGAAAGAGGATGACAGTCTTCAGAATGGTCTGTGTTTCAATAAGAAAAAGCAGGACATATGGACACCTCATGAAGAAAAGGCCCCTAGTGACTGGTAACATCTCATTTGCAAAGAATGTTACTTCCTCCTTTCTTGCATGCAAAGAGTAAGAAATTAGAGCAACAGAGAACAAAACAAGAAGTGCCCCGGAGAGCAGCTGAGAACAAGAGGGTAAGCCAGTGATCAAAATAAGAAACCCCTTCCTATATCCACAGCAATAGGTCCTGAGAAGCCCGTGCAGCTCAGTTCCCCTATTGCAGGGGAGGTTTTTGTCAGGGCTCACACTGAATTCCTCTCACTGTGTTTCTTGCACAGTAATACATGGACATGGCTGTGTCCTTAGCAGTCACAGAGCTCAGCTGCAAGGAGAACTGGTTCTTGGTTGTGTCTCTGGAGATGGTGACTAGAATCTTGAGGGAAGGGTTGTGTTATAAGTTCCCATTATATCTGATGTCCCCAATCCACTCCAGAACCATTCCAGTGGACTGGCAAATCCAGGTCCAGTAGTTACCACTGGTGGTGATGGAGTAACTAGATACAGAACAGGTGAGGGAGAGGATCTGTGAAGGCTCCACCAGCCCTGGTCCTGATTCCTGTAGCTGTGCCTGGAATAGAACACCTGAGGACAAGAAAAATCAACCCCTATCAGGCATCTGCAGTCACAAGTACCCCATAGACCCATATCTGGCACCTGAGACACTCACCTTTGGGAGCTCCCAAGAGACAAAGAAGGAGACCCAACAACCTCATCTTCAACACCACAAATGTGCCTTCCCCAGAGACCTCCACCCTGTCTGAGGAGACAGATGTTAGCTCCCACAGCCCAAGAGTGGAATTTTACATTTGAGGATGAAGAGCATTTGCATGTGGTGAAGCCTGAACATTTAAAGAGGAGAAGAATTGAGTTCAGGCTTCCTTTCATCCTTCTGGGGCACCTGTTCTCTTATAGTTTCCATTCTCTTGAACTTACCAACAGTGTGATTATTGATGGATGAGTACTTGGTCTATTAGGCATTTTGTAACCAGGTCAAAATATGACCTGACCTTTCTAAGCTGAGCGCTATCTTTCTTCAATCCCCATCTTCCTCCTTCCCTTCCTCTGTTCCAGTACAGCTCCCATTGTTACAAGAATTACCATCCATCCTAGATTCCAAAAAATCCCATGATTTTGTGTTTGAAGACAAATTCATATATTGCAAACCTGTGTGTGAGAACAACAGTCACCCTCATTTCCCTGCACAGCATCAAAACCATCTTTTACTCTTTCCACACTGACACCTCTCTTTTAACCCCTCAATGTCCTTAGCGGTTTGTACTTGGCAAAAATCTTAATCTAACTCCACTTCTCCATCCTACATCACAGTCACCCAATCCTTGCTCCCAATTTTGGAGAAGACGCCCTGAATGTGGAAGGGATTCCCTTGGTCAGAGAGTCTAAGGGAGGAGGTAGCACTTGGAGAAGCTGGATTCTGTGTCCCAGAAAGGACCATATCTCCACTCTGCAGTGGCTCAGAGTTCCAGGAGCCTGAGAAAGAACTCCTGGGGTGACAATACTTTAGAATGACCACAATGTCCAGAAAATGTAAAACTTGAATCAAGATGTAAAAAGTAACATGATCTCAAATATATAATTTTTTTTTTCTAGTTGAAACTACAGGTTCATGTACTCTTTTTTTTTTTTTATTATGGGTAAAAATAAAAATTCTCACAATACATACAAACATTTGCAAAATGATATATAAATATATATGCATATATGTGTATTTGCTTACAAAAATGTTATTTATATATATATACATATATTTTAAGAGGTGCTTAGATTACCCAAAATATTACACGGAACCCACTGGGATTCCCATGTTGCCCACCTCCCACACCTCCCACCACATCTCACACAAACATCTCCCACAGTGTGGCCCACCACCCTCAATGAACTTACACATCCTGGAGCCTTGCCACCAACCATAGACCACAGTTCACACTGTAGACCACACTCTCTCCCACTCAGTTCTGAGTGGTGTGTGCTGATTTAAAATGGCCTACATCCGTTGCCACAACAGTACTCAGGATAACCTCCAACTCCCAAAGAAGCCCCTGTATTTCAACTGCTCATCCCCTCCCTACCCCAAAAGTGTCAAGTGGCCACTGGCTCCACCTCATTGTTATAATTTCTTGCATTTTAAGCAATTTCTCATGCAGTTCCAGCCACAATTCTCTTACACAAATCAAACATAGAAAACTATGCTCAGTCTCATCCTTGACCCATTTCCCCACACATTCTCTGCTTAGCACTATTATTATCTTTATTAAAAACAATAATATTGAAAGGAGAATGATTCAGAACTGGTCTCATTGGGACCTCAATTGGCTGAAGGGAAATGTATCACCTAAAAGTAAATGCTATTCCCAAGAAGACTAAGACTTTGTTGAAACCAAGAGATTTGAGCATAGGGCACTTCTTTAGATCCACACAATTTCTGAAGCAAACCACAGTGGTTAGTGCTGCTGTGTTCCTTCATGCCTCACAGGTGCATCAAAGATCCCTTCTAATGCCAAATAGTAAGTCTCACTAATGTCACACCCTTGTCTCTGCTCTTGGAACAGTGGGCATAAAATTTGAGTAATACTGTGTGGCCTGCCTAGGTGTTCTGGACCCTTTCCTGGCAGGGTTGGTTTTCTCCAGGGAGTGTACCTGTAACTCTGTATAGTGAAACCAACTCAGTTAGTGAGAACTGCCCCACCTGCCCTGGGGATGGCCAGGAGACATGGATCCAAGCCTCCCAGGGTCAGCATTTACTAACAGCTTCAGAAGTGATTAGGGGTGTGAAAACCTAGTTCTCTTTTCTCAGGTGTGAAAACTCTGAGGACTGATTACCTTCCAGCATTTGTCATTATGAATCTTCATCCTGTGGAATTTGAAGAAATGGTACATGTGCTTGGTTCATTCCCATCCCTCCTGCCCTCAGTCCCTTAATGTTCTCTCTTGGGAATACATCCTAAACTGCCTGCACAGGAATCCATGACTCACATTCTCCTCCTGAGGAATATCCCATAGAGAATAATCTATTAATTGAAGTTGTGAAATGTGGGCAGTACAGAATAGATTTATATAAAAAATCACACTGATTCTGTTGATTGAGCACAGATAGTTTCAGGATCTTAGAAAGTATGATAGGGATATTCTGATAACATATCCAGTGGAATTCCCCAAGGATGGCATTTTAATGTTAAGCTTGATGATACATTTTGGGGGGTTGGGGTCTCTCCTTTTTACTGGAGAAAGTTTGAATACAGATTCCCTTTTTTTCTTATGTGGAAACTGTGTGGCATCTTATCGCTTGAATCATGGGACAAGTACATATGAAATGGGAAGGCACTTGCTCTATGAGTTGTGTTGTAAATGCTTCACAGGACAGGCCACAATTCTGTGTCTGAAGTTACCTGACTACAAGCCCCACTCTACCCTTGTCCTTCCCTGGCATCAGCTAACTCTTCCCCCATCCAATCTGCTTCTGGGTCTTGCATCTTCCATGCTTAGCCCAGCAAAGCTCCTGCCTTTTTCCCTGTACCTTTTCCTGTTATGTGATCTTGTCACCCATGCAGAGCTTTTTATATTGTTACATTGTTTTTGTTTCATGAGTTCCAGTACTGCCTGGTGACCAAGGCTTACTGTGCATTGTGTCATCTGGTTAAACCATCTACTGGGTCCACAGGCATCCTTATCCCACCACACACCCTCTAAACCCACTGTACTTAGTGATATCTTAACACACACTAATTCATCACTCAAACATTTTCCTGGACCACCAAACTAACCCACCTCCATCACTCCTTCCTGCAACACAAACACCTCATCTTAGCTCATAGTTTTATTTTTGTTAGTAATGTTCAATAAGAATAATTATATAATTTATTAGTGAGTAATTTTGTAAATAATGACATGGAATGCAAATTGTATGGTGCCCAGTAGATGCTTGCAATGTTTTGTCAGAGAGAAGAGGGTTGGTCCCCATTGTTGTGGATGAAGAAGTGACCAAGAAGGGAGGAGGACACCTAAGTGCTCTCCTGAGATGTGCTAATCTGAGGGCAGCATGAATATGGACAAGGGGCCTGGGCAATGGTTCTGGGGTCAGTACAAGGGATGTCTCTTTCATTTTACAATTCATTTTCAGTTGGGAATTGAGTGGACATGCCTATGAGGCATGGATAATTGTGACACTAAAGAATTAATACTCACTGGTTGTGGGAGGGTGCATAAAATGTGTATGTAAAAATGGCAATGTCAAAATCAAAATCCAGTGTGTATCAGCAAGGCTTTGTGTTTGGGGGAGGTTGAGAAGGTGATGAGAATGGATCCCAGAGACCAGTTAGAACCATAAAATATCAGCAACTAAAGAAGGATGGTAAACTAGGAAGACCTTGGAGCTGCACCCTTCTTCATTCTGGGACCCCAGGGAGGGCCACCATCAGTCTCCATTCATCACACCCACAGTTTCATCCTGAACATGATTGGCACAGCACATCTGTGAGCTATGTTACTAATGCAAATAGATGCTCTTAGCTTTAGGCAAATCAGCAGTGCCTTGTTCTCAGGTTCTTCCTTTTCACCCTGGGGAAGTGCAAGTGATGGTGTCAAAGATCCTTCTTTGTGTTGTCATATCACCAAATTTCTCCTCACAGATCTTGATGCATTTGACTTTCTCAAAACTATTTCTTTAAATAAAATACTCCATGAAATATAGGTCCACCATTCATTACAGGGATTGGGATATAGCATAGCATAGCATAGCATAGCACAGCATAGCATAGCATAGCATAGCATAGCATAATATTCAGTACAGGGACTGAATCTGAATGTCTGATGAATACAGAGAGGGGAACACTGTACCATGGCAAGCAGAAGACTAGAGGAGAGATTACTCCAGCATATGGGGAATGGCAATTGTCTCCCATGCACTTGGAACTGGGTTTACAGTAGGATGGGGGCCCTGACAAAGTCCACTGTCCATGAGGGAAAGAGACAAAAGTAATATGCAAATTGAGTCACAAATACTTCCATGTTCTTTTTTTTTTTTTTTTTTTGCAAATGAAGTGAAGAAAAAGAGGGACCATCTCTACTTCTTTGTTGGAAAAGGTGGGGCACCAACCCTGGCATACTGAGCCCATGCTGCAGGCAGATCCTTCAGGCCGCTTAGGAAGAAGTGTGTGTCTGGGTCTCATTACCTTCCTTATTATATGTACCCCACAATAAAACAGTGTTGTCATTTAGGTTCTTGGGCTCTGTAGCCATTTGGCAATTTCATGTAATTATGAATTCCAAAAATATAATTGGATCATGCTTGTAAACTGATCTGTTAATCTGGGCATGATTAAGTTACGATTAAGGCATTGACTAGGCCACATCAGTAGGGCATTGAGCCCCACCCCTTCATGGGTGGGGAATATAAAAGGCAAGGTAAAGGACAGAGGGAGAAGTTTTTTGAGAAGGAGGAGTTTTGATGTTGGAGTTTTGATGTTGGAGAGAAGGCCCCAGGAGAAGAGAAGAGAGTCGTTCAACTGATAGTCTACAGCTGACCTTGTGGAGGAACTGGAGGAGCTAAGCCCAGAGAGAAATGCAGCCCCAGAAAGAGAGGAACCCAAGAAGCATGAACCCTGGCAAATGTCGGCAGCTGTCTTGCTCCAACACAGGGCAATGGACTTTGGTGAGAGAAGAAACTTAATGCTTTATGGCCTGGTATCTGTGGACTTCTACCCCAAATAAAAACCCTTTATAAACACCAACCAATCTCTGGTATATTGCATTAGTGCCTCTTTGGCTGACTAATACAGGCTCATCATTTGGAGGTGCAGCATGTTCTTTGTATTATATCTGGAGATAGTGACTTATCTTTCACAAGAGTTTATCAAATGCATCTTACATTGAATAGAAAGAATAATCATGACTTCCTCCAGCACTTCTCTGGAATATTTAGAGAACAGTTATTGGCTTAGATATGAATGGTGAATACAAAATCTGCACAAAAGAGACATAAAGCCTTGTCTACTCTTCCATGGCCATATCACTTCTCCTGAGTATCTGTCAGTTAAACTTAATGTGGTGTACTTAGGGCTGCAATAGCAGTGTGCTCAGGAGACAAGCTTTCTCTCTCTCTCTTGCTCTCTCTTTCTCTGTCTCTGATACACATATATGCACACACTTTAATATAAATACTATGGTCCATTGGAGCTATGTACAGCAGGAAAACACATTTGCAATCTTAACCCAATAGTGTGGGTGTGAACCCATTACAAACAGGAAATTTTATGACATTACATCAATCAAGATGTGTCCCAACTGAATCAAGATGGGTCTTTTCCAAATTTTTTATTAGAGAAATTGTGAGTTAATGAAATATTCATGCATAAAATACAAGATTCCCATATAAAATTCCAAAACTAACACATTGCATTGATAAGAAACATTTGTAACAACTGGTGGATGCATGTTTTATGATTGCACTATTTTTTAGATTATTTACCTTTGTTGCAATTGATAAAAGATTATGAAAATCATACTATTATGTTATCCATAGTTTAGATTAGATGTGTTTTCCCTATATATGACCCTATTAGTAACACCTTGTATTAGTACTACACATTTGTTATAATTCATTAAAGAACTTCCTTATACCTGTTCTATTAACTATAGTACCTCTACAATAAGATTCACTGTATTGTACAGTTCTATGTTTTACTTTTCAAATTTTATTCTAATAACATATGCATCCTAAAATTTCCCCTTTTAACTACATTAATCTATTTAGTTCAGTGTTGCTTATTACACTCATATTAATGATCTATTATTACCACCATCCAATTTCATACATTTAGCACCAACTAAATAGAACTTTTGTACAAAGTAAATATCTACTACACATTCTATAACACCAAGCTGTATCCTAGTAACCTATATTCTAGATTCTAACTCTATGAGTTAGCTTAATATAATTAGTTCATGACAATGAGATAATACAATATTTGTCCTTTTGTCCTAAGCAATTTCATTATTTTACATTCCCAACAGCACTGCATGAGTGTTCCTATTTGTCTGCATCCTCTCAAACACTTGTAGTTTTCTGCATTTTCAATAGTGGCCATTCTATGTGTATAAAATTATATTTCATTGTGATTTTGATTTGTTTTTCCCTAATAGTAATATTGAATATCTTTTCATGGGCTTTTAAGCCATTTATATTTTCTCTTTGGACAAATGTCTATTCAAGTGTTTTGCCAATTTTAAAAATTGGGTTATTTTTCATTATATTTTTGTGTTGTAGGATTTCTTTATTTATTCGGGATAATAAACTATTATTAGATATGTGGTTTACAAATAAATATTTTCTCCATTGATTAGGTGGTGCTTTCGATTTTGTGACAGACCTTGGATGCACTTATTTTTTTTTATTTTGAGGAGGTCCTATTTATCTCTTTTAAACCATTTCCTAGCAAATGTCCTGAATGTGCTTTCCTACATTTTCTTCAAGCACTTTTATAGTTCTAGCTCTAATATTATGGTCTTTGTTCTGTTATGAGTTGATTTTTGTATATGGTGTGTGTTAGGGGTCTTTATTCCTTTACTTATAAATGTGGATTCAGTTTCCCATGAACCTTTTGTTGAACAGTCTATTTTTGCTCAATTGAGTGGTCTTTACCATCTTGCCAAAAATCAATTCAGCACAACTCTGTGATGAAAATGAGAGTCACTTAATGTACACTTTGAATGAATTGTACAAAGCATGGGATTGTGTAACACAATAATCCAGTGGTGTATGACAGACTGTGGTTAACAGGACAAATATGAGAACATTTTCTCCTGTACAACAACAAATATATAATACCAATATAGGGTACCAATGACTTGGAGGATTGGGGGAAATGTACACCAAAATGTAAGGTATTGGTTATAGTTAGTATTAATTTTTGATGATGCTCTTTCATAGTTTCTAACAGTTGTTTCACAACAATGCAAGATGTTGGTGGTAAGGTAATGTATGGGAGACATATCTTAATATTAATTTGTGTCCTGATGTTTTGGTAACCAAGGAAGGTAACCAAAATCTGCAAATGCTCACATAAATGGGGTTCTAGGCAAACACTGGAATTCTCAAATTCTTATAGTATATTAAAGAATCTCACTTTTGTTGAGTTTACTAGATCAATTCAGCAGATTCTGAGGATACAAAGGGCCAAAAAAATGGTCACTTGTCTCTATCCAAACATACAATAAGTAAGAAAGATAAACAGGCAGACCGATGGAGATTAAATTAAAACTTCTATTTATTAGGATGGTGACTTGCAGAAGAGTTAAGGTGTGATAGCATAATGGTTTCCCAATTCTGAATCCTTCCTTAGATAGACAAAAACAGTCCTCACTGCCAAAGAGCAGCTCAAGGTATCCCAACACAAGAAACACCTTCACTCTTCTATCCATAGTTGGTGATCTCTACAGACTCTGAGGTTTGCAGGACCCACGCCTCCGCCACACTGAGCACTCAAGGAAAATTCTTTTCTTCTGCTGGGAAAACAGGGGATGGTGTGTGGAAGGGGAATATCTTATTCTATTCAAAGATCTCTGTACATGGAGAGAAGCCAATGTAATTGTGATCATGTGTCAATACCTTTAACAATTCTTAATGAGAAAGATATTTGTAAGCAACAGCATATAGCACAGGATCAAAGAATAATGGAATTGGGTTGAATGTGATTAATTAAACATGTTATCAGGCCACATGTTTAATTTTATGTCATCAAAATGATTAAAATAAAACAATATGGGACAGAATAGATATGAGAACATTCTCTTTTTTGACATATAAAATGTATATAATACTAATACAGTGTGCCATTAACTGGTGGGTTTGGGGAAAAATAAACCAAATGTAAGATATTGGCTCTAGTTAGTAGCAATGTTTTGATGATGTTTTTCATAGTTTGTGACAATTGTTTCAAAACTATGCAAGGTGTTATTGGTGGGATAATATATAGGAGGTCTGCATGATGATATACATGTTTGTTTTGTAAGTTCACAACTTATACTATACACTTATTGTTTATAGTTGTTCATGTATGAATGATAAACTTTAATTAAAAGGTTAAAATAATGTTTTCTTGTAACAAAAACAACATCTATTTGCTAGCATTGAGAATGTACCTCCCATTTCCCCACTGAAGGCACATAGAGCACCAAGGGCTTAGCTGCTGTTCTCCTCTGATCATTGCCATGTTTCTGTGAAAGACAGGACACTTGCAGGCCAATCTGGGCCAAGGACCAAGTTTTGGAACAATACTGACACAGTCCATGTCTTGGGAGACACAGGATTCATTTGATGGGCAATTTTGGCTTAAGTATACCTCAGTGGCCTTGCTATAACAAGAAAAAAGAAAATTAGGAGAAAGAGACAATGAGAACAGTGCTGAGTCTGACATGCACACTTTTGTGAGAGGAGGAGAATTAGATGTGAAATACATCATTGTTTACAGTATACTGACCCTGGCATAGCCTCTTTCTTGATTCCAACTTGAATTACAAAGATTGTTCTGCTTGGAGAATCCCACTGAGGTCTCTTCCTGAGTCTGATTGGAAAAGACACACCAGGCTGCCCTGAGCTGCCTCAAATGTCTGATTTTGGAGTCCACTGACAGAGCCATTTCTTCTTCCATAGGGCAAGTCTCTGTGTGAAAATGTTTCCTTCAAATACAATGAAACTTTCTTAGTTCAGACACTTGAGTGGAAATCACATACATAGTCTTAAATTTAGAGTGGATCCAAGGAAGAAAATTAGTTTTAGTGGAAGCCCCAGACTTAACAGGAAACCAGCCCCCTTCAGACACCCTACAAGTTAGAGTTGAGTCTGGGCTCATACGGCTTCCCATCCCTGTGTGTCACTCAGCAATATAAGGCCATTCTCAGAATGTCCACCTGGAGAAACAGAGTGTTTATGGCAAAACTCTGGAGATGGCAATTCAATCCTTCATAGGTCTGTGTTGTGTGTGCTAATGGTGACATTATTAATGTCTGAGACAAAATCTAGCCCTTTTCTGGAGCCTCCCAGATCCAATTCAGGTTGTAGCTACTAAAGGTGAATCCAGAGGCTACCAAGAAAAGTGTCAGAGACATCCTGATCAGTATGGATAATCATCCAGACTGTGCCAAATGAACAACTTTGAGCACAGATACCCCAGTCAGGAAACTGGCCACACATATCCACTGTTTCTTTCATTCTTATCAACTCACATACTCAATGTCTCTTGTTCTGCATAAAATAATCTTTCACAATAGTGATGCAAAAACCCAGCTCAGAACTAATGACATTTTGATTCATCTGTATTCATTTCTCATCAATGAATCAGAACACTTGGAATCCCTGGGCTGGGTCTCCTCTCACAGAGCTGTAGGATCAGGGCTGGGCTTATTTATACCTGCAAAGGGAGGGAAATTATTTGAACATCTTGCTAGTATGCTGCTGGCTCTCCAGTGGAGCCTTGAGAAAGTGAAGTGCCCCAGAGCAGGTATAAGTGTCCTTGGGTAGTTGGGTGGCAAGGATGGCATTTGGGACAATATTATTTTTATTTATTTTTGCTGAACTAAGCACTTAGAACCCTTGATTTATTTCATTTATACATTAGTACATAAACTTTGTGAAGAAGATATCAGTGTCACCTCCATTTTACAGATGTAAAATTTCAAACAGAAAGTTAGAAAGGTTGGACAACATTTCCAAAGTCTATGTCTGTTGATAGTGTGTCCCAGTATCAATGGCTCCCCTGAGCCAACTAGAGGACAGAGTGGGGCATGTCTAGATAGATTTGTAGCACCCCTCATTGTGTAATGACAACATTGTGTGATGTCACCTAAAGAAGGTAGAGAGAACCCATGGTCAGCAGATGTAATTAAAGTACTGTGTGGCATTTCACAGGTCATTATCTATCTCTTCATCTTATTCATCTATTCCTTTGTTTATTTCTTTAGCATTATTGGAGCATGAATGGCATATAATAATCACATATTTAAATGTAACTTTGGGTATTTACACATATTTACACATATGTAACCATCACCACCACTGCAATAGTGAACTCCCAAATGTTTTCACTCATTACTCTATAATTTCTGTTTTCTATGCCTCCCTTCTCTCCAGAGAACAATTAATTTTCTTTAAAAAAAAGTTTTTAAGATATAAATCATATAGCATAAACTTCATCCATTCAAAGCATAAAATTTGATGGCTGTTGTTTAAAAAATATGTGCTACCATCACCAGAGTCAATATTAGAATATTTTCATTAACACATAAAGAAAAAAATGTACCTTCTACCTAATTTCCTCCTATTCTTCTACCTCCCATTTATCCCTAATAAATAATAAATCTACTATTTCTTTATAGATTTCCCTACTCTTGGCTTTAATATGAAAGAAATCATAAATTTTGTGGAAATTCATAACTGACTTCTTTCAGTTATATTATTTTCAAGTTCAGTCAGGTGATAGTTAATTATCAATAGTTCATTTCTATTCTGTAACAAAGCCAATTATTTCTGTGACATACATACAACACAGAATTCTAGCTTAATCCACTTTCATGTGTACCCAATTTTGTGCAAGAAGCACCAACAAAATTACCAAAATTTTTCATCATATCTTACAGAATGTCTGTAACCCTTAATAATTACCTTGCAATTCAATCCAGAATCTGGTAACCTCTAATCTACTTCCTCTGTCTATGAATTTGCATATTCTAGGCATTCCATGTAACAGAAATCCTACAAATACTTTTACCTTTGAATTTGGACTATTCAAATCAAAAACACATTTCAATGTTCATCCTGTTATAGTATGAGTTTTCCATTTTTACAGGTGATGACATTCCAATGTGTGTATCTGTTTATCCATTCAAGTTTGATATTACTCCACATCTTCTCAAATACTTGTCACTATCCTAATTTTTTATTTTAGCCCATCTAGTGGATATGAAATGGTATTGCATTATAGTTTTGATTTATGGTTCCATGATGAGAAATTTGCAGCACTATTTTTCATTTACTTACTAAACATTTGTATGTCTTTGTGCCACTTTTGTTGAGATTTAAGTAATAAACATATACTAGATACAAGTCCTTTACTTCATGTATGATTTATCAATGTTTTCTTCCTTTATATTGGTCCTATATTTACATACTTAATGTTGATTCCCTTAAATCACTAGTTATTAACTTTGATAAAGTCACATTTAGATATTGGTAAATTTGCTGGAGTGAGTTTCCAAGGAGCCAGATCACTACTGGATTGCATGCTTTCCCTTCAAAATTAGGGAAAATCAAAAGAAATACATGGCACAAAACTTGCAAAGAAAAACAACTCCTTTCCCCATTGGTTCTTGGGGAGCAGGACAGCATCCATTGTAGAAATACACCCACAGTAACCCACCTAGCTCCACTAGAGAAAAAAGAATTAACCTGCATATGGAAAGCAGACAAAACCAGTATTCTATGTGGACTATTGGAATCCAATAGAAAGAGGGAGGAAACAGAGGCCATTATGGAAAGTACATCCAGAACCACCTCCCCTGTCCTCAATGAGGAATGAAAGTCTAAATAAGGAGATGAAGGACTTTGAAATAGGCAGTTGAAGACACTGGTGAAAAAAAAAACAAAACCCTGCAGCTTGAGAGGAAACAACTGGGGAAAAGCTACTATACCCTAAGGAGGAGGCAGAAGTACATTCTAAGCCGATTGCTGCATTAAGAGAAGGAACAGGGGCAACTTGGATAGTATTCACAACAAAGTCCATTTTCTCATATACCAGCATTTACCCAGGAAATTTAGATCAGAGATTAGAAGTGGTAAGGAGCCATGTACTCCTCAGGTGATAGTCATGATCAGGAAGGGTGTACTTGCCCTTGGCCTGTAACTATAGGGGCACTTGGGCTGACACAACCAGCAAGAGAAACATTCATTCTTAGACATGAGATGGACAGTGAGAAAGCCGTTCCCACACAGAGATGCAGGGCAGGGTGGAGGCAGTTGAGTCATGCTCAGCTTCCCAGGATATGCTGGAATATGAGGTCCAAGCACACATCTGAGCAGGTGTGCATCCCTGTGAGTTCTGTCAAGTGAGCTCTGCCTTCAGAAGCCTGGGGCTGTGTGGGGAGTATGAGAGTGTGTGACAAATTCTTTATGATACCCTTACTCATCTCACATATAACACATAATGTTAAAATAATATGCATGTATATCGCATTTAAACACAGAGGTAGTAACAAAAAACAGTTCTGAGTTTGAATCTTGCATACATCATAGCACTGCTCAGAAAATGCAATGGCTGTTCCCTGGGGCTTACATGTTGTGGAGCAAGTAGAGGGAACTCTGGGCAAGACCAGGAAACTCCTACCCAGCCCTTCTGCTCCTGCTGCTGGGGTTGGCCCCATGGTGGCCCCTAGTACCCTAAGCAGGCCAGTCCCCTCCTGTGCCCTGAGGAGAGGTTTGTGTCTGGGCTCAGTGTGACTATCTCTCACTGTCTCTTGCATAGTAGTACATGGCTGTGTCCTCAACTCTCAGGGTGCTCAGTTTTTGTTTTTTTTTTAAATTTATTTTTATTGTGGGTAAAAATAAAAATTCTCACAATACATACAAATATTTGCAAAATGATATATAAATATATATGCATATATGTGTATTTGCTTACAAAAATGTTTTATATATATATATATATACATATATTTTAAGAGGTGCTTAGATTACCCAAAATATTACACGGAACCCACTGGGATTCCCATGTTGCCCACCTCCCACACCTCCCACCACATCCCACACAAACATCTCCCACAAGTGTGGCCCACCATCCTCAATGAACTTACACATCCTGGAGCCTTGCCACCAACCATAGACCACAGTTCACACTGTAGACCACACTCTCTCCCACTCAGTTCTGAGTTGTGTGTGCTGATTTAAAATGGCCTACATCCGTTGCCACAACAGTACTCAGGACAACCTCCAACTCCCAAAGAAGCCCCTGTATTTCAATTGCTCCCCCCTCCCTACCCCAAAAGTGTCAAGTGGCCACTGGCTCCACCTCATTGTTATAATTTCTTGCATTGCTAGAATCACCATATGTGAACAAGAGAATACCATCAAGTCCACTCTAGTCCATAGTTCTTCCCCCAATCCTGAGGGGACTGGGATGGTGATGTCCACTCCAACTCGAAGTGAGAGAGGGCTTATATGCCATGGATATGGTGGGTGGGATGATCCTGCCTGTAGATGCAGGCCCTCTCAATTCCCTGGGATGGCCATTGCCAATCGTTGTCTCCTCACCAGGTGACTTGGATGAGTCCATTGAGATGTAGGGTAGGAGTTGCAGCTCCACCGAGATTTCATGCACACCTGGCACATAGGTAGGCGGGAGGCTCCAGTCTCTGGAAGTATACCTAAAAACTCCAGCATCACATATAGGTTTGAATAGAAGGGACTGATGAACCATGTGCAGGGAGGACTTATTTGAGTCCAATTCTGTCACTCTCAGGAGCACTGATTCCAAAATAGAGCCCACTGATAAGGCATCAGTCTCTGGGTCTAACCCCACTTATATAGGACCTGGGTGTCTCCAGAGCTCTCAGGAGCCCTTCTATGTGGGGTGATAGGCACTTAGATGTTCTATGAGCTCCTACTGAGGTGTACTCAGTTTTAAATAAACTTCATTCTTGGAGGTGTCCCTGGTAATGCTGAGTTGGGACTGAAGAGTTGGGTTATAGTATGTGCTTCCACTACTATGTATCCTGCTGACACACTCCAGCCCCTTTCCTGGAGCCTGGTGGATCCAGCTCACACTATTGCTGGTTAAAGAGAATCCAGAGACAGTGCAGGTGAGGGACAGGGTCTGTGAGGGCTTCATCAGGCCAGGTCCTGACTCCTGCAGCTGACTGGGGGCAGGATACCTGAGGACAAGGAGAACCACAGTGAGTCCTGTGCTCAGAGGCAACATTCCCATTACCTTCATGTCTGAATCCTGAGACACTCACCTCTGGGAGCTGCCACCAGAAAGAGAAGAACCACAAGGCTTTCATGTTCTTATGGATGAGGACCATCAAGCCTGGAAAATGTATTTCTTGACATAGAAGGAACCTAAATTTAAGGAAGTTTGTGCTCTGGTTTCATCTGTCTGCCCATGTGGTGATTTGCATCTGGGAGATAACTATCTATGTAAAATGAAAGGGGATGAGGGAAGGTCCTTGTCTTAGGGGCACCCTGGGAGGCAGATACTGGTTGAACCATTGGAGAACACAGTCCTCACCCTAGGGTTCCCCCTCACCAAGCCCTGTTTCCTCTTCTTTCAGCAGGTAATGTGTTGAATTAGCTCATCAGAGATTCTGATGCAGCCAAGGATCAAGCCTGGCTTTGGAATATGATTGTGCCACTACCCCGGCCATTATATACAGGTATGTGTGTGCATATACACCTGTGGAATAAAAGTGCAATATATTGTATGTATATGTTCCCTGACAATGTTGACTATTATAGATTCTGGTTGATTTTTGAAATATCAGTGTGGGTAGGGTGTTTAGTGCCACTGTTCCATTTTCCTGATGTCATTCCTCACTATTAACTCCAGGATTGTAATTTTAGTAAGTTGTCAGTGCTGCTACAAATTTTCACTGCTGTCATTATAATATTACTCTCCACGGGAGTAAAAAGTACCTGTATGTGATGTCATCTTAGACACCTTAATTGCCTTGGACCTGCAGCTGAGGAAGGTCATCCCTGCTCACCCTCAGTCTCCACACCTGAGCACTGAGGGATATAGCTCCTCTTATCCCTGAATATCTCTTTCTACTTCATCATATCATAGAGGGAACTTGAATACAGCATATTGCAAACTGGCAATTTAATAATATCTGTTGTGGATTTAATAATAAATTTGCTAGGACCTTCGTCCCTTGTCATGTTCCTTGTGGCTGAGGCAGCAACACGAAGTGAAAGGATTTAGCCTGGACAGTAAAGCCACCAATGATTATGACAGAATTAGGGCATTTAGGAGAACAACATATGGCATGTGCCAAGGTTAGGACCTGGTGCATGAGGTTTTCAGGATGTCCATGGGTGGAGGTGCTGTGAGGGGAGGTGCAGGGAGAAAAACCAAATCTACCTATGGAATAAATTATGTCACTATGAGAACATGGTGCTGAAGGTCAAATTGCAATTATCATTGAAGACTTATTTTCACATTTCCTTGCTTTCTGAATTCATGGTGTTATTAACATTTCATTAAATCAGTTTAGGTGAATGAACTTCTAGGTATGTTGTTTTTATCACATAAGTTTATGATTTTATTTATCAATGGAATTGACCAAATAGAAGTGACTTAATGAAATTCCACTGATTCTCTATCCTAAAATAGCATAACAGGGGCAAAACCAAAGCCTTCCCACAGAGGTGAAGAGAGAAGCCATGAGAAGAAAGCCCAGATGCTGAAGGGAAGCTCCCATATCCTTCCAATTCACCTGCCTCTCAACCTAACCCTGGTGTTTGACAATCCTAGGTCTCACCTCACCTGCCTCTGGTCCTGGCCCCTGGACTCTATGGTCCTGAGTGATGTCTGATTCTATCTGTGCATCTGGGCCTGAACCAGGCTTCTGTTTTCAGTGCTCCTAAGAACCCCAGCGGTCAGTTCTGCTTCTCTCTGCAGGAGCTGGGGGCCTGGGGTCCTTCTTACTTCTCTGCAATGTGGATCCCATTCTCTGGTCCTGGTTGTATTGTTGGTTGTAAGTAGCAAGCTGGAACTGTCCTTGGCAGGCATCCTGGCCATGGATGGCTGAGCTACAGTTGCAGTCAGTATGGCTGTTGAGTCTGGCCAGCATCTGCAACCCCTTGCCAGACTCCTGTGGGTTACAACAGAGCTTATGGGCATCAAAACTTCTTACTCTGCTCTCAGCTACTGGACTCTCTATGTATCTTCAAGGACACTAATCACTCCCAACTGTTTACTGGGAGAGAAGGGGAAATGCTGACCTTTAAAGGAAACTCCCTAGACAAACAACTACCCCCTGCTTTGGACTGCAAATAATCCTAGAGTCGTGGTGTCCTGAGCACACCCTGGAGGCCACTCTTCATGGAAGATGTCAGTAAGGGTCCACACTACCTTCCCCTCCTGTGTGCCTCAGACAGTAATATATGGCTATGTCCTCACTTCTCAGACTGTCCATTAGCAGACATAGCTTACTAATCCCCAACACAAGCTGTGTCCAGTGGGCAAGGTAAACCCCCTAGAAACTGGGGAGGGAATGGATTCTACCACAATACTCTCTCCCCACCTCTTGTGTTTTCCCTCAGGAATAAAAGCCTTATCTCCAGGGGAGGGCATGAAGACAAGTAGCACAGGACTCTGCAGGAAGGAAAACCATTACAGTTGAGGGAGGGAAGAGATGGGAAAGACAACACTTGGCCCTTAGGGGCAGTAATTCATTTTAGCTCCAAATCTGCCTCTGTTCTAGAAAGGGACACATAGCCAGCCACTCCCAAGACTTGTCTTCATAAGGCAAATTTAAGAATAAGGCTCAGTCAGGAGATCAGAGAGTGCTCCCCCTTAGCCCAGTCTCCTCCACCTCACTGACAACCATTAGGAACAGGAGGGCAGCTTTCAGTTTGGGGCATAAGTAATGGTCACAAGCCAAGCAGGGAAACAAAACAAGGTATCACTAGATGAAACTAATATTTCTTGTGCCACAGCAGAAAAAAAATTCAACTCAGGAACACATGGCAACAATAAACTCCAAATAAACTTTCACTAGACTCACACAAACACCCACAAAAAATGCACTGCAGAAGATAGGGTGTGGTCACATAAGCAGAAAAAAAAAAAAAAAAAAGAATTGTAACAAAAATTAATAAGAAAGAAAAATAAAATAATACAATAATATCCACTATTGTTTGCTTTCCACAAAAATGCCAGGGAAAATAAAAGCCCAAGAGAGCATTCAAAATGGACAAAATAATAGAATGAGTTTAATATGTGTCCTAAATATTGGAATTAAAGTATAAAACAAAGGATTTAATGCAATTATGGTTAATATGTTAAAATCTTTATTAAAAGGGAAAAGGTAGACAGATGACCAGATTAGATAGGCAACTTCAACAGAAATATTACACTTATCAAAAGGAATTAAATACAAACACAAGCAATATAGAAAAGCAACACATGAACAGTAATGAATAACACCTTATGCAGGAGATTTAGTGCAGATGCCCCAAAATAAAAAAAATTAAAAAAAAAACTTAGGTCAATATACACTATATAAATGTAAAACAAAGTAAAACTTTGAAACTTGGGAAAAGAGAGTAGATCATCTTAGCACTGCGGCCCAATATCACATAGTTTAATAAAGGTATAGTCAGAGAATCAAAAGGAAAAAAAATAGGGAACAAGAGAAAATAAACATTTGATAGGATATTGGTCACAATTTTTTAAAATTTAGTCAGACACCAAATTACAGATTCAAGAATCTTAGGCACAACTATGATAAACACAAACACAGAGAGAGAGAGAGTCAAAGAGAGATGTATAATATACTAAAACTGCTGAAATACAAAGATTAAATGTGGAAAACAACCAGGAGCTTTGGATGATGCACTACTAACAGAGGGACAAGAAAATTAACTACAAGAGACTGGTCATCAAAGCCATGGAAACAAGATTGAATGAGAACTTTAATTAGGAAAGAAAACACAAGAGAACCCAGATTTCTACACCCAATGAAAGGAGCCTTTACATTGAAATTGCACAGATAGGCAGAT
This sequence comes from Tolypeutes matacus, assembly GCA_026826555.1. NCBI lineage: Eukaryota > Metazoa > Chordata > Mammalia > Cingulata > Chlamyphoridae > Tolypeutes > Tolypeutes matacus. The sequence continues at coordinate 2,470,359 of JAKSZT010050948.1, forward strand.
ACTGAAAGAATTTCTTTCCAGCATACTCAACCTTTGATAAATGCTTAAAACTGTTTTTCAGAAACAATGAGTATTCTGTATATCAGAAATTTGAAGATATGTAAACAGAGTTTAAACTTTAAATAAATGGAGGTGAAATTTAATATTTTCTCATGTTAATTGCTTTATAATTTAACCATTTAATGCAGTAATAATGATCATTAACCTTTGTATGTTTATAACATACACAAAAGACATTGTACCAAAACAAGTCTGCAAGGGAGGAAAGGGAGGATTTGGAAATGTGCTGTCCTAGTGTCCTCACACATACACAAATTCATTTATTTGAAATATTTAAGGGTAGAATCGGATGATTTAAAAATGCTTATTGTAATTCTTATAACATCCACTAAAAGGTTAATACAACAGCAAATAATTATTGTCAACAGATATGTTAAATTATACCATAAAAATGCTAATTTAATCCTATTAATAGAAGAAACACTTACCAACTACAAGTGGTAGTGGCTGACTAGCAGTTTCAAGGACTGAATAAGTAGCCTCTGATTATTATCATTTGGGTGTTCTTAATTATATTCCCACAATGCCAATGAGGTCAAATCTATCAAAAATATTGTTCAACTCATATATTATTATTTATTTTTGTCTAATATTCTATTGATTATTGAGAAAATGGAATTTCTAACTATAATTTTAGATTTCACTCATTCTTATAGAACTGTCAGTTTTTTTCCATGTAATTTAAAATATCATTATTGGCATTATATGCAATTGGTACAGTATTCTTCTTGACTAACTGACCCAGTTTTTACTAGGAAATATGCCTCCTTATTTATCATAATAGTCATTGTAATGAAATCTGATTTGCCTAATAGTTAATGAAGCCAATTCATCTTACATTGTTTAATAGTTTCATGATACAGAATTTCCATCACTTTAGTTTAAGTTAGATTCAAGTCCATAGCATAATTCAATGGATAGACACCCTGACTGTGCCCTGGACATGAGCAGCCTCCTTTGAGAGGAGGTGGTGATTACATGCATGTTCAGACTCCATGTGGGTGCATCCCTGGGGCAATAGAGACATGGGCTCAAAGGAAAGTTGAAAATTTTAGGAAGTGCCTGTACTACATAATCTAGATATGTAGGAATTACACATTAATCAATATTATTTGACTAAAGAGCCAACAATTTCAACCATTTAACAATTGCCAGTAGACATCAATCCTCCAAATCCAAAATGTTAGATATAAAACAGAACAGGCAAGAGAGAATCACATTCTCATATTTAGTGGACCATTACATATCAAAGCACTTGGAAAGACATTTTATCAAATTGAATATTAACTCAAGGCTCATGCACTGGGAAATTCCACCACTGGTTTCTTGGTCTCCAAACAAGAAAAAGCAAAACACAGCCTCTAGTGTGGGGCATGGGAATCATAACTGAGGTATCCACACTAGGGGCAGAGGATTACTTGGTTTGTAAATTCATTAGATGGAAACCCAGGATTATAATAATCTGTGTGTTTTATTGAATCTTCTGGTTCTAAACCAAAACAAAGTACAGAAAGTTGTTTTTGCATTAATATAGAAGGAAATACAACAATGAACATAGGAAATGTCTTAGCAATGGTTGATTTGTGCAATCCAGCTATACCCAGGAAAGGGTAACCAACTAACAATCAACAGAGTAAGAACTCAAAGAGAAGGTGGCTAGAGATACTGAAGTAGTGGATACCAGGGAATTTGATTATTGAGTACATTTTACATGTGTGTGTGTGTGCAGGCATGTGTATGCACATGTAATATCTATAGCCAACACCAAATCAAAATATTTTTCATGCATTTTCCCTGCAAGCAGTTTCTCAGTTTACCATGAAAATAAACTCATGTTTTTCTCATTTCTCTATCTGTTCTTGACATATGTTCTTGAGGAAATAAGTGAGAAATGGTAAAATTATAACATGTGGCAAGGAAGAGACTAAATAAAAGAACATTCACATTACTTTGGAGAGCTAGATTCTATCCTTCCTATAATAATTTGTTCAGAATAACATGGTCCTTCTTCACTGCATATAACTTTTAAAAAGAAGCAGTCATTGTCTTTGGGATTATGGCAGTGTCCTGGGCAGGTGGCTCTCTGAGCAAGAAATTAAGCCTCTATAGCTAATAGGAAACTTCACAGCATGATCAATTTCCTGTAAAGAGGTAGATTCTTTGTGCACCAACCTTCACCAACATTTCCACAAGAACATCCTTCCTTCATCATGGGAGGAAAAGTTCTTATTGGAGCCACAGTTTTCTCTCCCTCAGAGGGTCAGTTGGAATTCATACATGTCTGTGTGGTGAGCAGTAGAGCAAATTGTCATTTGCATATCTCCATACAGGTGGAGATTCTGTTTTGGGAACTTAGTTCATGTTTTTCATACAAACACATCCACTTCTGCTTAGGTGCATCTGATGCCAGGAATTGCTCTTGTTCCTAAACTATGGATCTGAACAGTCTAGGTGTGTGTGTGTGGTGGTGGTGGGGATTAATCTCCACCTGACTGACACCACTGGCTGCTGAAGAGAAAGCAGCATTGAAAATCACCATTGGTCCCACACACTGATAATGTACTTCAGGATGCCATATATGAAATTGCTCAGTGCTTACTGAGAACCATGGGCATGTGGTATTGGATGTGACATAATAGCATTGAATCTATATGAGCAAACAGAATATCCTCCACATTTCTCCACTATGAATGTTGAGAGAAAGAACTGCCTAGAGTTTCGGTGAAGGTGTTTGTGGTCAAGTGAGGTAGGTTTGCTTGTGGGAGATATGTTATGGGTTTAAATATAGATAACAGTTTATAGAAAAAGAAATATTAAATATTTATTATATTTATATCAATGCCTGGATGAGTTTATTTGTAAGGGATATCCACAGAAACAGATAGAATGGAATAAACATATAAATAAAAAGAGTTTTATTTAAAGGAAACTGCATAAGTAATTTTTCTGGCAAGGCTAACTTCCATAGAGCAGTGTGAAATCTGTGGGGCAAAAAAGTATGTAGAGTGGTGTTGAAGGCTTGATTCCAAATATTTAAGGAACCCAGCAGGCTAAAAATTTAGAGAATGGATGGCTTAGAATTAAGGCACAATTTCTTCTATTCTGGAAAACAAAGTTTGTTTGTTGTTTTTTGGTTTGCTTTCTTGAGTCTTTGAACTGATAAGATGATGTCTATCTACAGGGGCAAATGCCAAGACAGTATAAAATTCCATGAGGGTATATAAATGTGTTCAAATTTTCATAGGGCATTGTCACAGTGGGTGGAGATTCACACAATAACCGAGTGAATATTGAATACCCACTCTGGAGAACTCTGTCATGTTCTCTAATGGAGCAGTGACTGTCCCCCAAGTGCAGGCACAATGACTGGTGAAGGAGGATGGTCCATTGATGGGCCTTTGATATTGTTGACTATGCTCATGAGCCTTTGCTCTTGAAATTCAAACTTAGCTTAATGTTGTGGTGTGCCTAAGAGTTGCATCCTGAGAACCTCCATGTTGCTCAAATGTGGCCTCTCTCTAAGACAAACTCAGCATATAAATACATTACCTTCCCCAAATGTGGGACATGACTCCTTCGGATGAGCTTCCCTGGCACTGTGGGATTATTACCAGGCACCTACTAGCAATGAAACTGGAAAAAGACCACAAATAAAAGGGGTAAAAGATAAAGACAAATTAGTTTATATGGCTGAGACTTCAAAGTGAGTCAGGAGGTCATCCCAGAGGTAACACTTATACACATCTCACCAGGATCTCATAGACTTCCAAAATAGATACTACCACAAATAGTGGGGCTCCTGAGGGATCTGGAGGCACCCAGGTCCTATGGTCAGGGCAGATAGCTCCAGTGTCTGGTGCCTTGCCACTGGGTCCTGCTTTTTATATCCAAGAGACTTGAATCATTGGGTTGTCCATGTGGGGCTATTTTGGGACTTGGGAATCATCCTGAGTGGCACTGCAATGACAGATATAGGCCATTATATATCTTCCCATAGCGTGCAGAATTGTGTGGGAGAGAGTAAACTACAGTGTGAACTATGGTCCATGCTCAATGGCAATGCCCCAGGATGCATTTATCAATTGTGGTGAATGTGCAACACTAATGGAGGATGTTGTTTATGTGGGAGAGTGTGGGAGGTGTGGGGAGTGGGACATATGAGAATCCCTATATATTTTGTGTAACATTTGTGGAATCTAAGTATCTTTAAAAAAATAAAATATGTATTTTAAAAAAAACCTCTATGTGGAGGACCCATTCCCACCACTCACTCCCATTCCCTGGAACTCAGCAGTGAGGTAAATCTCTGCTCTTCCCCAGACAGGGAAAGTTTTGCACTTACATTTCTCACATATTTTTGTACATCAATGAAGATGGGAGCAAATATCCTTACTCTGTATTTTAAAAAATTTTAGGATAAAATTAATTCTTGGCCACAGGCATAGCACAGAACTATGGATTCATGAAATTGAGTTAAATGCAATTTCAATTATTTTCTGTCCACATGTTGCTTATTTATGACATCCAGGAGAATCAAATGAACCATATTTTCTTGTCTAAAAAAAGCCTGCCTTCATCCAGCTATATTCAATATATTGGCCAATGTTTCAGCTCCTGCTTTCTGAAATCCATGATGATGTTTGTGCCTTGGTTGACTGAATTATGTACCCCCTCAAAACACATGCTCTGATTTTCTTATTGATCCCTCTTTCCCCAATGTGGGGGAATCAAAAGAGGGGCATGTAAAACTAATAGCAAAGGTTATTTTCTGATTACTTTTATGTGCCAGGCACAGTGCTGAAGGCTTACATTTAATCACTTAATCTTCACATCACTCCTACATGAAGTGTATTCAGTAGGCAAATTTAGTGCCATTTACAGATAAAGAAACAGAGGCAGAAATGAAGCGAACTGACTTCTATGCAACAGCCATAGGGAGCAGAGCCAGTGACCCCAGGCTGGCTGACTCCAGAGCTGCAGTCCATGATAATGTACTGCAGGCCAGAGAGGAGCTCTAAACGTACAACATGTCTTCTGCTGCAAGCTTCCACATAGGGTGTCTTTGCCCTGAAGTGAAATCTGGGTCAGAACTCATTGTCTGAGCACAAGGGGATGAATGTGAGGTGGGAGTCAGCATGGATGGTGTTATGTTATTTTTCCCATGTGGGAATCTGAATTTTAACCCATTTCCAGTTAACTTATTTGTAAATAGGAAATTTTAGGTTTTATTTTTAGTAAAGGTTTGGCCAAACTGAATGAGGATGGGACTTAATTCATATTACTAGGTGACATATAATAGAGGAACTCAGAATTCTAGAAAACCACAGGAAAAAGGAAGAATCAGGCTCAGAGGAAATCTGAAGCCAAGAAACAAGATGAGGGCGAGGTCTCCATGTGACAGGAGGCACAGGTACAAGACAAGGAACCCAAGGATTGTGATAGGCCAGTGCCAGAATCTACAGACTTAGGGCAAGAAGCACTGCCTTGCCAATTCCTTGTTTTTGGATTTCTAATCTCCCAAACTTCTAAACTCCCCCAAAATTGTTATTGTTTATCTCAACCCCTTTTTGCTATGTGTCATAGCAGCCTGACAAAGTAAGACAGTACCAAAGTCAGATGACCTCTGGCCTTCTCTGTGAAAATGATTGAGCACTGCAGGGCCACTAAGGCAGGTTCATTTCTGAAGGACATGGGAATCCTCTGGCAACTTTGGCTCTATGACCCATGATGACCTGCAGGAACTATCCATGGACTGCACAGCAGTTGAGAAAAACTCCATCAATCAGCAGTTGAGGAAAACTCTATCAACCTTCCCTTCTCCTTCACTCAGGGTCAGACTTGGATTGGGGGTTGACAGCACCTCCATCCTCCTGCAGAGCCCTCTGTGTTCTTCTGCCTCCATAAGTGATAATCTCCTTGCTATAATTGGAGGTGGTTTCCTCCAATTATACTTAATATTTTCTAATTCAGAAAGAGCAGTGGTAGGCACAAAATAATAAGTCCTGAGATGTTCCTAGAAACAATTGTTAGATGGAGAGGAAGCCCCAGACAATGTATAAGGAAGTCATGTAGAAAAGCATTTTCAAAATAACTGCCATCCAAATAACAGAAGCATGAAGTTATACATTTTAGGATATTGGTAATGTTCTACATAAATTGGATTATTTTACATATTTGTGGTTACATTTGATTTGGGTAGTACCCTTATAGAGCCACTATATATGAGAATTAATGTGATATTTTTACCATGAAGAAGTCATGATTTTATATAAATTTTATTATCTAAATACATTCAAATGCAATTCAATATGAGGACTCTATTGCTATTAAGTAGTTTGTAAAACATTGTAACACATCAAATTTAATTCTTTAAACTTCTTCAAGGATTTTGGAACTAACTTTACAAGGAAAAATAACTAAACATGAATACAGAATACTCTAAATGAATCTGCTTTTAAAAAGTTACTCTATCTTGTGTAACAGCAGAGTATAAAATGCTTGGTTTTGGAAATGGAATGGAAATTAAACATGGTCTTTCCTCTCATAATCTTAGAATCCATTTCAACCACTGAGCATAGAGTTCCTTGGATTATACCTGGCAATGTTCTAGAGGTTACAGTGGAATTGCATATAAAATAGTTAGAAACATTAGAGAGGCACACTTAACCTAATAGATAATAAATCATGTGCAACTATGGGTGTGGCAAATTGAGATTATTTATGAATCCCAAAAAGGAGGATTATGTTTATAAACTGGTCTGTTCCTCTGGGCATGGTACTCTGTATTAAATTTATTTGAGATGTCTTGGATTAAATTATGTTAAGATTAGGTCTTTGATTTGACCACCTCAGCAGGGTGTAACTCACGTTAAGTCCCTGCCACCCTGGTGGGCTGATATGGATGGGCACTCAAGAAGACACAGAAGAAGATACACAGAAAGAGAGAGAGAGAGCTCCATAGACATGGCAGAGGGGAGAACTTTGATCCTGTTGCCCCAGGAAGACAGATCAGCCATTCACTTGAGAGTTGCAGCTGAGCCCAAAAAATAAACAAACCCTATGCCAGCCTGTAGCTGAAAGAGTGGAAGGCTGAACTCTCACAGAGGTCACTAGCCATGTTGCTTCAACACATGGCAACTAACTTGGGTGAGAAAGTACCTCTTATGGTACCTTGAGTTGTACTCTAGGGCCTTGTAATTGTAAGCCTTTACCTCAAATACTCTTTATAAAAGCCAATAGATTTCTTGTACTTTGGTTCAGGACCCCTTTGGCTGACTAATACGATGGTTAATGGAACAAATTAAATACTGAGCCCAAAGACAGAATTTACAGAAATTTGGGAAAATAATTCAATTAAAAATAATAATAAATTGTATTTAAAATTTACAAGTAACAGAATAGAGCACTGGCTATTCATCTTGAACAGAAAATGACTGATGCTAGAATTGAGAAAACTGAGTTGAATGAGTACTACTTGAGGATAAAAATTATTAGAGAGAATCCAGGCACAACACAGGTAAGTGAGTGGAACTGTGATGTTTTCATCAGCATACAGACAGTCATGATTGACATGTCCTACTACACAGGAAACTCTGGTGTTGGAGACCATGGGAAAGTCCTGGGGGAGTTGGGTGGTTATGACACCATTCAAGAGACTATATCATGTGATTTTGCTAGAGTAAACACTTAGCACCCATTGTCTTGTTCCATTTATATATACGTACATAAACTATGTGAAGGACATACCAATGTTACCTCCATTTTCCAGAAGAAAATTTCAAATAGAGGGTAGAGGGATTGGACAACATGCCAAAAGCCACATCCCTGGTAAGAGTGAGTGCCATGTCTAGGCTTGTGCATCTCAACAGTGGACTTGATAGCTCTGCTTAACCAGCCCCATGTCAAAATGGGACAAACCTAGCACATGCTATAGCTCAAAAGTGAGTCTTTGCCCAGTGCTCACCAGAGTCTATTAAGTGGCATCAGTATTTTGAGAAGAGAAAGGGTTTATTTAACAAAGACTAGCCCCATGAGGACAGGAGGGTAGTCCCTCAAATTTGTCTTTCTGATTTAGAAGTACTTAGGGATTTATGGGATTGAATGAAGAGGGAAGGTGGTAGGGGGGGATATGAGAGTTCAATAGTGGGGAACATGGCAGATGGTCATTGTGCTGATTTATATGCTGCATGACTAAAAGTCATGTTTTGAGATGACAGGTTAGCGAGAGTATGCACAGATTGATGGCATGATTAGTTCACTTGAGGTTTAAGGTTTAGGCACTTGTGCAAGTCAGGGGGGCTAACTCTGAGTAGAGTTAGGCCTTGTTAGTTCCTGGCTGATTCCTGCTATTTCATTAATAAACACTGAGGCTACATATGGGAGTATCAGACTTCAGGGTTATAAAACAAGTTTAGGGGATATAAGTGGGGCCAGTTAGGTATTATTTTTTCACTGTTCAGATACAACAAATAAACCCTACCCATTAGTAGTCACCTCTCAATCGCTCTATCTTTTACTTGCCTTATATAACTCCTAATTATTTCTATATTTATAATTTATGCATGTTTATATTTTGTATAGATTGAGTCAAAAAATATGTAGAACTTTTGTCTAGTTTTTTTTCACTTAGCATTCTTCCCTTTTTTTCATTGATGGAAGATCTTTAAATAGTAATATACAGTGTTTTTCATAGCTTACTTTGGCTATATTTTTCACAAATATCACACTGTCATTAATATCTTATAACATTAATATACATTTGCTCTGTTTCTGAGAAAACCATTCTTATATTTTCTCTATTATAACCTCACTCATTTTTCACAAGGAAGTTTGCTATGCTTTACATTACCATGTTACATTTTAACTTTCCTTCTAGTGAAATACATGACCTTAGGCTTACCCTTTTAAACACTATCTATCACATATATTAGTGCTGCTAAATACAAATATTATGATTGTGTTTTCACCATTTCTATTCATTTTCAAACATTTATGACAACATTTTTACCAATCTGGCACAGATTAAATGTCTACTTTTCATTCCCTAACCTCTTTCTATCTTTTGGTGACCTATACGTTAGCTATTAACTCCATGAGTTTGCTCATTGTATTTAGTTCATAAAAGCAAAATCATAGAATATTTGTCCTTTTGTGTCTGGCTTGCATCAGTCAATAAAACTTCTTCCAGCTTTATCCATGTTGTCATCTGCTTCATACATCCATTTCTTCTTACGGCTGAATAATATCCTGTCATGTGCATATACCACAATTTTTTAAATTTTACTTTTTACTTGGTTTTTGAGAAATATCCTGTTAATTAATTTCTACTTCTTATATCAACCTTGCATCCCTGGGTCACATACTATTTTTTTCATAGCTTATAATTATTTTTAAATTTTATTGGATTTGTTTCTCTAGTATTTCATTGAGGATTTCCCCCATATTCATAAGAAATACTGGTTTGTGGCTTTCCATTCATTTAATTTCTTTTTCTGGTTTTGCAGTCAGCCAAATATGACTTTCATAGAATGAATTAGAAATCACTCCTTCTCTTCTATTTTTTGGAAGAGTTTGTGAATAACTTTTAATAATTCTTCTTTGAATGATTGGTAGAAGACAGCTGTGAAGAAATACTCTCCTCACCTTTTCTTTGTAGGTAGTTTTGATTGCTGATTTATTCTCTTCCTTTTAATATATGTATTCAGATTATTTATTTCTTTTGATTCAGTTTTATAATTTCATGTTTTTCTAGTAATTTTTCAATTTCACCTGTTAATTTATCCACTGTCAATAGCTCCTTCATTCTGCTTGCTACAGCACATGGGAAACACATACCTCTGCCTGAGAGTACATTCTTCTGTCCTTAGTCAGAACTGCCTGCATGAGGGAGCCCTTTTTGGGAGTGAACATGAGGCAATCCTCTGACCTAGCAAGTTGTTACTGTCAAAGTCCACTATGGTTTAAACCAGGGGTTCTTAATCTTTTTTGTTCCATGGACCCCTTTTCCAGTCAAGTGAAAAACATGGACCCCCTTCTCAGAATGTAGCAGCAGATAGTTTTATGACACTCAACATCAGCATGTCTTTATATTAGATTTTAGTATTATTCAAAAACATATTTTATAACTTTCCCATAATTTCAATACCTGATAACCAAACACAGTTCAACATCTGTTCAGTCATTTCCAGCAAACATTTAGAAATTTGAGTTTTCCCATGATGTCATAAAACCATTTCTGCCATCCTTACCAACCTTTGGCAGACAGTTACCCACTGCACTCAGAATTTACTACATCAAGATTAAAATCATTCTAAGTCCACACTATACTATGTATTATTTAATAAATGTATCACACCTGCACCAACACATACCAAAAAGAATAATGTTTTTAAATGCATAAAATAAAATTACATAGGAAATCAGTTATATATATTGAAATACAAATACTAAAATAAAAAACATAATATAATAATATACAAATATGCTTCTTTCTTAATACATTAAATAATAATCTAATACATCAAAAACATAAGAAAGTTAAAGTTAAGTTTTATTTTTTAAATGTGAAATGAATTTTACTATAATTTATTGCATACATTCATAAGTGAAGGAAATGCTAGATTTCAGTTAGAGGTCAAAGAAAGTGAAGATAATAAGTTGATTTTTTTTTCAATTCAAGCTCACAGACTCTCTAAAATCTTTCCCAGGTCTGTGGACCCCTGGCTAAGAAACCTTGATTTAAACAGATTAGGAGGCCTGATGCCTCAGCTGTTACCATCAGAATATATTTTGCTGAAAGCTTTACATGATATAACTGGTAATATTCTGAAGTAAAGAGAGCTTTAGCTTGAGGTTTTATGCATATCAGTGCTGACTTCTACCTTGAGGCATCCAATATCTCTCTTTAATCTCAAGCATATTATCTGGAATTGATATTATAGTTTATAAGTATTTTTGGAGGCTTCTTTCACCAGGATTTTCCAATGGCTGGGCAGTCAGCAGGGAACAAGAATGACAAGCATATTTGCTCTCAGAAGGTCACAGTTGTCTGGAAAGAGCCATTCACAGCTGCATGAAAATATTGGGGCATGGAAGTGAATGTGGCATGGCTCTTATCCTGAAAATCATGGAGATTAGCAGGTGAAGTGAGCTATGTTTGCCCTAACCAAGCAGTGACTGAGCTTTGAGCAAACTGACCTAGGGTGAGGAAGATGCCTGTCCCCATGAATGAAAGTGTCACCATAAACCTGGTGGAAGGTATGGAGGGGTCAAGGCTTTCATGAATGAAATCTCTTACTTTCCACCATAGAAGCTCCTAATATGGTGAGACACCAGTTTGAGAATCAGCACATATTGACATAAAATAAAACACTGTGTATTAATTTTATGAATGCTGGAACAAATAACCAGAATAGTATACAACACACACTTATTCTTATTTTTCCCATACTCAGAATTCTAAAGTAGTTACACTATGGCAAAAACAAGTGGTCCACCAGGAGTCTTATTCTCTCTGGTGTCTCCATGGAAAATCTCTTTTCTTGTCCTTGACCACTTCCAGAGACCCATTCTTTGGCTCATGTCCTCTTTCTCCACTTTCACACCCAGGAAGATAGGATCTTGCTTCAGTCATCAACTTGCCTTTTCTTCTGAAATAGTATCTTCCCCTGCTCCCTCCTCAAAAGGGAAATTGTGATTACATTAAAGGCCCAACTTGATAATTTGGGGTAACCTCCCCTATGTCAAGATCCTTAAATTAATCTCACCCTCCAGGTCCCCTTTAACATGTGTATCTCACAGACAAAATAAATTCAGCTCATCTCAACATTCTCATAATTCTCACCTCAATACAGCATCAACTCAACTCCAAAATCCCATCTAAATATCATTTGAACAAAAGTTATCAATCTCACAATCTAAGTCATTTTATCATATCTGGGTGACATTCTGGGGATGATTTATTCTGAGATGAAATATCCTTCCACATGCACACCTCAGAAACTAGAAAGCAAGTGTTCTGTTTAAAAAATGCAATGGTGGCCCAGGGACCACTCCAGTTCAGAGAAGCTGTCAGTGCACAAAGAGAGGGATTTGATGATACAAATTAACCTCTGAAGACACGAGAATCCACATTTATAGGGAAACACCTGTCTTCCCCTTCTCTTTCCTCTCAAAGAAGCACATTCTTTGAGGAGCGTCCAACTTTCTTCATCCTAGCATCCTGCCCTGAATAAGATGAGAGGACATTGGGCAGCACATGTTGTACAGAGCATGAGGTCCCATAGAGTCCTTATTTGGCTTCATATTCATGCTTAGCTCTTGGGACCTGCATGACCATGGATTTTTCACTGGACCTTTTCCAGGTGTTTTCACACTATGTCCATGTGATTATGGCCACATGGCCATAAAGGGAACACTACTGGATGATGAAGCTCCCAGCATAATTTGTACAGTTTTTTTCTGTGATGGTAAATCATTTGTAACTGTGAAGAAAGTTGGTTTTCTTATATTTTCCTACTTCCAGTGCAGATATGAGCACCTTCTTCATGCATCCATATCTTCTCTGAAATCTAGAATTTAGAGGCAGTCACAAGGGCCTTTAACTCTCCCAGCACCTTTTCCATCTTCTGGATTCCCATTGCTCACTTTGCATGTGGTTCTTAAATCACACATCCTTGTGCGAGTCAGGGCCCTTAGGTTTAATCAAATTAAGACAGTGAAAACCATAGGGAAGAAGAGCACATTAAAAGGAATGTGTACAGCTATGGACCTAGTTAATGGTAACAATCTGATGATATTCTTTCATAATCTGTAACAAATTCTCCACAACAATATAAGGTCAATGTAGAGAGGTGATGTATGGGAATTCTGCACATTATTCATGACTGTTTTGTAAGCTTACAAATTGCTATAATAAAAAATAAAAAAAACATATATAAAACTGTTTAAAAATGACAGGGAACCATGCAACATCTGTTGAGAATGAGGAAGGATGGAGGTTAGGGCAAGTCAGAGTTACTGAGGCATCGGGTGCAGGTGTCCAATAAGCAAGTGGAGATGGAGTCAGGACAGCAGCTATAGACATGGAGCCCAGTTATAAAGCAGATCCCAATATGATGACAACAGGACTGTCAGATTAACCTGGCTGGCTCTGGTGAAAGGGAAAGATGGCCAAGAAGGAGCTAAGGGGGTGCTCCCAGGTACAGTACAAGGGATTAATGAACTGTGGAGCAAGAGACAGGCAACCAGAGACAGACCCACAATGCTGTTGTGTTTCCAGGAGCCAAAGTAGAAAGTGCCCTGATAGAGCAAGTGGGCCAGTAGCCATGCCCAGGCACTGGGGTGAGGCATGGTGGGGAGGGGAGCACAGGGGGGCAGACTCAGGATGGAGAAAGGAACACAGGCTTGGACTTTCCAGAGGTCTTTCCAAAAGCAGTTCAGAAGTGAAGTCCCACAGCCTCATGCTGGGGTCATCCATCACTATATCACAGATAAATGAAGAATTTGTTCCCAAACTGTCAGGATCCCAGAATGAGAAAAGAGCCATGGGATGCCTTAGTAGAGGAAGGCCTGTGTCCTGCCAGTAACCCTTCCTCACCTCCCCCTGCCCCTCCCTGTCCTCCCTCCCCTGTAGCATGGAGATTCCTGTCCTAGTTCTGCTGTGGGAGCTGGGCCCAGTGCACAAAACACTCAGGAGTCTCCCTGGGGCATTTTATTAAATTAAGCATGACTTCAGTATTTACAAACAGGTTATATATGTACTTCTCATGAAAAAGAATGAAATAAAACTAAGTTTTCTTTTATTAAAAGCAGTACATAGAGTGCTGGCCCTGAGAATGTACCCCTGACTTGATCACATGAGGTCATTCCAATGTTGTGAGAAAAGCAGAAGACCTCAGGGCTTCTCTGAGCCAAGACCCAAGCTTGGGAACAACACTAATGCTGACCAGGTCCTGGGAGTTGCAGGACTCATTTGATGGGTAATTTTGGCTCAAGGACATGCTAATGGCCTTGTTAAACCTGGGAGAAAGAAAATGGATTAAGACAAAAAGAGTAAACCAGACCAGTGCTGAGTCTGACATGCACACTTTTGAGTGAGGAGGAGAATCAGGTGTAAAATCCACTATTGTTTATAAGTTATTCCCCCTGGCATAGCCTCCCTCCTTATTGTAACCTGAATCACAAAGACTGTCCTAACCAGGGAACCCCACTGAGGGCTCTTCCTTAGTCTGATTGAAAAAGACTCACCAGACTGTCCTGAGATGACTCAGTTCTGATCCAGGTGACCCCTGGCAGAGACCATTGTGCCTCCATAAGGGACAGTCTGCATGTGAGAATTTTTCTCCTACTACAATGAAACTTTCCTTATTCAGACACTTCAATGGAAGGCACACAATCCTAAACATAGAGGGTTTCCTAAGGGGAAATATGTATATATAGAGGAAGCCCCAGACCTAACAGGAAACTAACCCTTAGCTCCCTCTGCATCTGGTCCTGTGGCTGAGACCTATGTACACTGGATCCTGCCCACTCCTGCATCCCAACACACTCCAACTGCCCTGCAAGATGGGACCGAGTCTGAACTCTCACTGCCTCCCCTCACTGTGTCACACTCAGCAATACACTGCTGTATCCTCAGGTCTCAGACTGCCCATCTGCAGACACAGCATGTTCCTGTCAAAGCCCCTGAGATGGGGAATTGGCCCTTCCCAGGTCTGCCTTGAGGGTGGTAGGAGCAGCATTGCCAAGGTGTGGGACACTCTCTAGCCCTTCCCTGTAGCCTAGAGCTCTCAGGTCATGTTGTAGCTACTGGAGGTGAATCTAGGATCTGCCAAGGAAGGTTTCAGAGACCCACTGTCTGTATGAAATCTCACCCAGTCTCCATCAACTGGGCACCTGAAAGCAAAGGCAACCTGGTCAGGAAACCAGCCACACATAGCCACTTTTCTCTCACATCAACTCACTTTCTCAGTGACTCTGGTTCCCCTTAAAATAACCTTATAAAATGGTGATAAGGAAAATGCACCTTGGCCTGTTTTCATTCCTGATGACCAAATGGGAACACATGGGAACTCCAGAGCTGGGGCTCCTCTCCCAGATCTACAGGGACTGGGCTGGGCTGGTTTATATAAGCAAAACCAGAGATTCTATTTGCATGTTCTCTTTCTATGCAAGAGAAAGCTCTGGGGTTGGAGCCTTGGGAGAGGGAAGTGCCCAGAGCAGATATGTGTGTCCTGGGGAAGTTGGGGAGCAATGATAGCATTTGGGACAATATGATTTGGGATGATATGCTTTCTTATTATTTGATATTGCTGGACTAAACACATAAGACTCATGGTCTTTTTTCATTTATACACATGTACAGAGACAATGTAAGAAGACATCAGTGTTACCTCAATTTTGCAGATGTAACATTTCAAACAGGAGCATGGAAGTGTTGGACAAAATTCCCAAAACAATATATCTGATGAGAGTGAGCCCCAGGATGCTGCTCCTCTGAATCATGTAAAACAGAGGGAGGCATGTCTTGGGGGGTCTGTAGAACCACTCTTTGTGTAATGAGAACATTGTGTGATATTGCTTCATTCTTGTGTTTACTTCTCTGTTTAGAAATCAGAGAGAAACAGAGTTCATGCAGATGTATTTAAAGGAATTCCTGGCTTTTAACAGGTGATTATCTATATGTCTACTTTTCTAGTTTAACAATATATACATTTGTTGGTTTTTAGCAGCGGCATTTTTAAAGTATACTTGATATATGATAATCTTCACATATTTAAAAGTACAATTTGATAAATATTTATATATATTTACACCTCTGTAATATCACTTCAAATGAGATAATGAACTCCTAAAAGTTTTCATTGGTACTCCTATAAGTGCTATCTTTTGTGAATTTGTATATAAATTATATACCATAAAGTTCACCCATTTAAAATAATATAATTAAATATTTTATTATATTCCACAAATACATGCCATCACTAGAGTCTATGCTTTTTGCTCTCAGCACTTCACAAAGAAACTAAATTCCCTCTAGGAGTCACCTTTCTATCCTTCCACCTCCCATCCAGCCCTAAGCAACAAATAATTTACTTCAACTCTTTAGGTTTCCCTATGCTTGGCTTTAATATGAAATGAATCACAAATTATGCAGTTATTCATGACTGGCTTCTTTTACTTACCATAATTTTTCCAAGGTTCATCCAGTGATATCAAATATTAATCATTCATTTTTTAAAATCAATGATCCTTGTAATATAAATTCAACCCAAAATTTCCCACTTTAATAGCTTTTATATGTACAATTGAATGATATTGATTAAATTCTCAATTATGTGCTTTCAGTACTATAAAACATTATTATAAGGTTTTTAATCAACTCAAATAGAATCCTTTACCCATTAAGAATTAACTCCCAATTATTACCTGAATCCTATAACCTCTAATCTACTTCCCGTATCTGTGAATTTGCTTTTCCTGAAATTCCTTATCTGTGAAATCATACCAAATTTTTACATATTCTGTTTGACCTGGTTAACTCAACAACTTATTTCATGATTTATCTGTGTTATACCATGCATCAGAACTTCAAACTTTTGTACAACTGAATAAAATTCCATTGAGTATATATAGGACAATTTGATTACCCAATCATCTATTGATGGATAACAGGATTGCTTCCATACCTTGGCTATGTTTAAAATGCTAAGAACTTCCAACTCCCAAAGAAGCCCCTGTATTTCAACTGCTCACACTGTGGGAGATGTTTGTGTGGGATGTGGTGGGAGGTGTGGGAGGTGGGCAACATGGGAATCCCAGTGGGTTCCGTGTAATATTTTGGGTAATCTAAGCACCTCTTAAAATATATATATATAACATTTTTGTAAGCAAATACACATATATGCATATATATTTATATATCATTTTGCAAATGTTTGTATGTATTGTGAGAATTTTGATTTTTACCCATAATAAAAAAAAAAAAAAGAAAAAGACTAGAAAAAAAAATTAAAAAAAAAATGCTAAGAACTTTTGTGTACAGATTTGTTTGAATCCCAGTTCTCAATATTTTGGAGTCATATGACAATTTTATGTTTAATTTTTTGGGGACTTGCAAATCTCCTTTTCAAAGAGAAGTAGCGTAAGAGGGTTCCTATTTCTCTACATCCTGTCAATTACTTGTTTCTCTCCTAAATTTTTATTCTAGCCATTCTAGTGGGCGTTAAGTGTATCACATTGTGATTTATCTTTTTCAAATGACAAATCATGTCACATTATTTTTCATGTACTTATTAACTCTATGTATATATTCTTTGCATCGTTTTATTTTTGTGGAGATGGAAGATGCCCATTCTATGGGTTGTTGTTTCACAATTTTAATGGTGATTCCCTGAAGTCACAAGTTATTAATGGTGAAGTCAAATTTATCTGTTTATGTTCTTTTATTGCACATACATTTGAACTAATGTTAAAGAATTCTTTGCTAAATATAAAGTCATAAAAATTTGTCCCTATGCTTTCTTCAAAGAGATGTATGTGTTTGCTCTCATATTTAAGGCTATTATTGCATTTATTTTTGTGGATAGTGTGATGTAAAGTTCCAAATTTATTCTTTTGTACATGGCTTTCCCATTGTTGCAGGATCATCTGTTGAAAAGATTATTTTTATCCTTTGAATGGTTTTGGCATCATTGTCAAAATTAGTTCATTACATATCTGTGGATTTGTTTCTGGACCCTGAACTCTATTTAATTGATCTGTATGTCTTTTTTTTTTTTGCACTTTCATTTTCTTAACTACTATTGAATCATTGTAAGCTTTGAAATTAAGATGTATGAGACTTACTACCGTATTTTCAATTTATATTATTTTTGTCTATTCTTGCTCCCTCACAACAATATGATTTTTAGAATCAGTGTGTCATTTTGTACAAATAAATCAGCTGGAAATTTTGTATGGATTGTGTTGAAATTGTAGATCATTTGGGCTTTGTTATCTTAACAATGTTAAGTGTTCTGAAACACAAACATTAAATGATTTACCATTTATTTGCATCATGAATTTGTATAAAAATGTACTGTATCTCTCAGAATATGTTTAATATTTTTATTAAATTTAATCCTAAGCAGTTATTATTTAGTTCTTTGATGTTATTCTGAATGGAATTATTTTGAATTCATTTTGGAAATGATAATTACCAGTGTGTAGAAATACAATAGATTTTTGTATATTGATCGTGTTTCCTACAAACTTGCTGAACTCTCTTATTAGTTCTCATAGATTTTTGTGGATTCCTGAGAATTTTCAATATAAGAGATTACATAAATTTTGAAACACGGTCCTTTATTTTTTTAGAATCTGTATTATTCTTCTTGCCTAATTGCACTGGCAATACCCATTAGTACAATGTTGAATAGAAGTGGTCACTACTGACTTCCTTTTTTGTTGCTGATCTAAAGGAAATACCACTCAATCTTTTAGCATTAAGAATGATGGTACAACAGAATACCATCAAGTTCACTCTAGCCCATAGTTCTTCCCTCAATCCTGAGGGGACTGGGATGGTGATGTCCACTCCACCTCCAAGTGAGAGAGGGCTTATATCCCATGGATATGGTGGGTGGGATGATCTTTCCTGCAGATGCAGGCCCTTTCCAATCCCTGGGATGGCCATTGCCCATTGTTGTCTCCTTGCCAGGTGACTTGATGAGTCCATTGAGCTGTAGGGTAGGAGTTGCAGCTCCACTGAGATTCCACACACACCTGGCACATAGGTAGACCAGAGGCTCCAGTCTCTGGAAGTATACCTAAAAACTTCTGCATCACATATAGGCCCCAGGATGTGTAAGTCCATTGAGGGTGGTGGGCCACACTTGTGGGAGATGTTTGTGTGGGATGTGGTGGGAAGTGTGGGAGGTGGGCAACATGGGAATCCCAGGGGGTTCTGTGTAATATTTTCGGTAATCTAAGCACCTCTTAAAATATATTTTTATATATATAAATAAAAAATAAATAAAAAAAGAATGATGGTAATGGTCTGCTTTTTGAAAATGCCCTCTAATGGTTTGAGAAAGTTTCTTCTGTACCTTGCTTATTGAGAGATCATATCATAAAAGGATATTGGATTTTAAGGGGATTTTTCCTTATATATTGAGATGATCATGCAGTTTTATTTTATTTATTTATTTATTTATTTATTTATTGTTTAGTTTTGCAGTTTTGCTTTTTATTCTATTGATATAATATATTATTTTAATTGGCTGGCACAACATAAGTCTTGCAAACCTTGGGAAAAATGTCATTTTTAATGACCTGTAATTATTTTTATATGTTCCTGGATCTATCTGGTTTTTAAAAAAATATAATGTCCCTATATTCAGAAAATGTATTGATATCAGAAGTTGGGAAGAATTGTGATTAACTCCCCTCTGAATGATTAGTAGAATACAGCTATGAAGCTATAGTCAACTTGAATTTTCTTTGTGGGTAGTTATGATTACTGATAAAATCTCATCATTTGTTACATGTCTATTCAGATGACTTAGTTATTTATTTTGGAAACATTTTCATTTTGTGTACTTCTGGAATTTTTCCATTTCATTAAGTTTTCTCAATTTTTTTGACACATTGTTATTCAAAATGTTCCTTCCAATCATTGTCATTTCTGTTAGGTTTGCAGGAATGTCAGCTTCTCACTAGTAATGCTAATACTTCTGGTAATTCTACTATTTCAAAGATACCATTGAATATGGCTAAATATGTAATTTAAAATTTCATTTATTATTCTCTTCATCTCCAGAATTTCATTTTGACTTTTTATAACTCCTGTCTCTTTATTGATATTAAATATTTGGTACAATGTTACTAATATATCTTCCTTTGCTTCTTTTATCAAATTTTATGCTTGTAAATACATTTAAAATATTTATCTGTTAAATATATATGGCCTTTCCTACAAGTAGTTTTTGTTACATGCATTTTCCAGTGCATGGGTTATATATTTATGCATCTTTGTGTATCTCATTTCTCATTGGAAACTGGACAATCTGGGTAATATATGGTAGCAAATATAGATACTTCCAATCTTCCCCCAGTGTTTGATTTTTGCCTCCTTGTTTTGTGAACTGGTCAGAATAATTCAGTCACAAATTCCTGCACCACTGTGTTAAATCTCTGATCATTTCCTCAGGGAGGTGCAGATTTTGTTATTCCCACTGTTGTCCTGGCACAAGAGCTATACTGATAGTCCTCTCTTCAAAACTTCTCATGGTCATACCTCACTGTTTTACATAATTATCCAATTGCTTTATTTTTGCAACTTATACCATGAGGTCTAAATACGTCTACAATACAATCTAATAAAACTTTGAACACTTCTGAGGCTTTGCTATGAAGTCAGTGCTTGGTGTTTTTTCTAACCCAAGAGGTTTCCTTTCAGAATATGTCTTATTCTCCATTTCTCACTTGTAAACTATTTGGCCTTCAGTGTAGACTGTGCTTCATTAGATCCACCATTCTTCTGCCAATACCATTCACCACAATTCCCAGTGTTTGTGAGGAAATTCTGAGGTTTAAACTATGAAAGAGTTCAATTAAAGGCCATGACTTGTGACAGAAAGCAGGTCACCTTGGTATGTATGGGACAGGCTTCCTAGTCTCAAGACACTAAGATAAGATCTGGTACAAGCCTGGTGATGAAGCATTCTGTGCTTCAAGGAGTGTATCTGGTATATGTCAGATGATGACTAACAAGGTCTGTTATGTGCAGGAATGTAAGGAGAACTGAACCATTAACCTTAAAGACTTGCTGACTTTAGTAACATATCTATTACCTTTGCACATGTGCACACGTATTTTCTTTGTTCTAAAGCTAAATAAAAACCATGATGTTTTATGCAGCAGGGCACTTCTCCCCTTGGAAGGAGGGTCCCCTGACCCCAGCTATCTCTTGTTTCTTTCTCATCCATGTCACCATTTTCATGGACCTAGTTCCTGAACATCAACATTTGGCATCTGAACAGGTATGCAAAAATGCAACTTTTCTTTCAGTCAGTGCAAGAGAACCAAGGAGCTCCTGATGAGCATTTTTCAAAAAAAAAAAAAAAAAAAGGGTAAGTTACATCCTTGGGATCATCAAAGAAATGGGGAATCAGCAGTCAAATTCTGAAGAGTACTCGAGAGTGTTAAAAACTTTGTTAAAAACCACCAGTGTAACTATTAAATTCTCAGCTTTTGAGGAATTTTTTCTCTCATACATAAACATTGTTATTGGTTTCAGCCACAAGGGTGGAATATTTTAAATCTGAAACAATGGAAGTTAGTCATGAAACCTTTAAAAGGGGCTTATCAAAAGGGAAAGATAATTTCCATACATGTATGATCTTTGTGTAGTCTTATTTCTGTTGCTCTTGAACCATTACAGTCAGATGAAAATGAGGATAATAAACAGGATACTGCTATCACTGGATCGATAGCAGAATGATCTGATGTTGATTTTAATGAAAATATATATGAAAAAATTCATGAACAGCCAAAAACAGATAAACTCATGTCTAATAAAAGGGAAGAAAAGAAAAAGGGAGTTTATGGAACTTTTCCAGTGGTCATTATGCCGTCCACTCCAAAAGATGATTTATTGTCTTTTGATCCCATGCCTGAGCCTCCTAAGATATCTGCTGATCCAATTTTTTTAATGACAATTGATGACCCTCCAAAAGTTTCTGTTTTTGTGCCAGCACCATCCTCTTCAAATATTAAAAGCATAGCACAGGGAAGTAGAGAAGGAGATTCAGACGCTATGCAACTTTTTTTCTGCTTTTCCAGTAACAGTTACTCAAATTCCAGTAGATGCTCAAAATCCCCAAGGAGGCATACAATTTGATCATGCTCCTATTCCTTTTATTTATTTATTTATTTATTTATTTTTTTATATTTAAAAGTTTGTTTATTTAGCTTCTTCAAATAATTCAGGATCATATTGTAGCAAAATTTACATATATCTAATTTTTTTGTTTGTTTCAGAGACCCTTTACATTAAAAAAAAAAATTGAAGACCTCAAAGAATTTATTTATATGAGTTATATGTTTTGAAAACTATAATATTGTAAATTAGAATTTTTATGTGTAAATTTTTATGTAAAGTATTAAAAATAATAAAGACTGTAAATATTGATGTAATAACACAATTTTTGAAAAATATTATTTCTAAATCCAAAATAAAAATATTGAGAAGAGAGATATTGTGTTACATTTTTGGAAATCTCTTTAATACTTGCTCCTATTCCTTTTAAAACTATCAAAGAATTAAAACAAGCATGTACTCAATATGGTGTAAATTCTCCTTATAGTCAAGGATTGGTGCAAGGAATGGCACAAGCAGACAGATTGATACTCTGGAATTGGGATATGTTAGCTTGAGCTTTTCTTAATTTGGCAGAATTTTTACAATTTAAAACTTGGTAGGATGATGTCTCTATAATTGCTAAATGATATTGGCCACAAGCTTGGATTTTACAAAAGGTGCCTACAGTTTTCACTGGTATTGTCACAATGACAGGTGTTTATCAAAGTACTCAGATATATAACGTAGAAAGTCCGGAGGGACAAGAGGCTGCTTGCTGTGCAACCTTATGTTGGAGATGTAGGACATAATTTATGGGGAAGAGACTTATTATACCAATGGGGAGCTTATTTGAATATTCCTCACATTTCTGATAGAGCTAAACATCTTATTACTCATATGCAATATGCTCCCCCTTCCCAACCTGAGACATGACTTATTGGAGACTACCATCGCCTAGGATATTCAAATTTAGAGTAGGGGCTACTGTTGCAAAGGGCTTCACATTACCTTTAAAATGGCTAATGACCAAAACTATCTGGGTTGAACAGTGGCCCCTTCCAAAAGAAAAATTAGAAGCCCTGAAAGGATTAGTACATGAGCAGTTAATGGCAGGGCATATTGAACCCTCTACTAGTCCGTGGAATTCTCCAGTTTTTGTAATAAAAAAGAAATCTGGCAAATGCTGGATGTTGACTGATTTATGTGAAATTAACAAAACTATTCAACCTATGGGATCTTTGCAGCCTGGTTTGCCATCCCCAACTATGATTCCACAAAATTGGTGTATTGTTATTTTTGATCTGAAAGATTGTTTCTTTACTATTCCTCTCAATCCAAATGATAGGGAAAATTTGGATTTACTATTCCTTCTATTAATCACTCAGCTCCTACTGAATGATATAATTGGAAAGTTCTACCTCAGGGAATGATGAACAGTCCTACATTATGTCTATCCTTTGTTCACATTCCATTAAAAATTTTACAAAAACAATTTCCCAATGCTATGACTATTCATTCTATGGATAATATTCTTTTTGCCACTGAGCAAACATCTGAGCTGAAACAACTATTTCAGCTGGCCAAAGAAATTCTACCTCAACATGGGTTACAAATAGTAGAAGAAAAAATTCAAAAACAGACTCCTTTTCAATGTTTGGGCCATACTATTAATGGAAATATTATAACTCTGCAAAAGGTCCAGTTTTGTACTGATCATTTACATACCTTAAATGATTTTCAAAAATTGTAGGGTGATATTAATTGGGTACAGCCTACTTTAGGAATTCCAACTTATGCTTTAACTAATCTTTTCAATACTCTAACAGGAGACTCTGACTTAAATAGCCCTCACATTTTGAGCCCAGAAGCAAAAAAGGAGTTAAAGTGGTTGGAAAAAAGAGTACAAAATAGCCAACTAACAAGGATAAATATAAATCTTCCAGTTTCAATTTTTAATATTTCCATCTTGCCATTTCCTTACTGGGATACTTTGGCAAGGGGAAGGCATAATAGAATGGATATTCTTACCCAACAAAGATACAAAAAACTTCATACTTATCCTGAAAAAATGTACAGCAATAATATCAAAAGGCTGTATTCAACTGAGACAGCTTATGGCTAGAGATCCTGATGAAATAATACTGGACTGTACAAATCAGGAGCTTTCTCAGCTCTGGCAGTTCAGTAACTCTTGGCAAGTGGCCTTAGCAGATTTTATTGGAACAATTGATAATCATTTCCCAAATTCAAAATTTTTAGTTTTTAAAATGTAGTTCATGGATTCTTCCTAAGGTTGTCAAACAACAACCACTCTCTGCTGCACTTATTTTCTACACTGACAGCAGCAGTAATGGAAATGCAAGCTATAAATTACCCCTCAGCTCCAGCTGTCATCATTAACCCTTCAGTTCCAGCTACAGACTTTGATGTGCCTAAAGAGACTTCCCTTAACCTGCCATTTGCCCCAGCATTTAACCCTCAGTCAAGTTCCCTAAACCCCTTTTTTGAGCCATCTTTAAATCCTCCTAAAGCATCTGTGAAAATTCCTTTACCACAGACCACACTCATGAAAAGCATAGCACAATCAAGTAAATCAGGTGATCCTAAAGCTTTGCAGCTTCTTTAGGGTCGCAAAACCTGTTTTAACTGTGGAAAGGCTGGTCATTATCAAAAGAATTGTAAAAAGCAGCCCTCTTCAACAGCACCACCTGTTCAAAATTCACAATGGAATAATATTAATTTCACCCCCACAAATTCTCTGCAGACTTATGCATGGCAACCTAGAGATGTATCAGACTGGACTTTGCCACTACCAAAAAATTAATACTTGAAAAACAAAATAAAGTCTGTCTAACCAATTCAAGAGCAAAAGGGACTATTCAAAAAAATTTAGTAAGATTAATATTAGAAAGATCTAGCATTAGTTGCAGGGGCATCACTATTCTGCCAAAGAGTTAACTAAAATAAGGAAATCATTCCAGCAGCAACTTTGTAAACCTCCTACTGCCTGCATAATGATAAGGCTGTGGGATATAGAGGCTAATAAAATTAAACCACTGGAAAAGTAAGAAAACTTAGCAATACATTTTCCAGAAAAATTCTCAAAAGCAGTAAAATCAAAGATGTATATTTCTATTGATGTGTTGTAACTTGTTTTGTGTTTGTTTGTTCAATGTCAGTGTATATTTTGATACCTCTGGATGGTAATACTAAATTGATAAATGAAAATTATTATAAGAGCTCTATTCAAATGGCCAGCATTAAATAAGCACTTATATTAATAACTAAATATGGGTATTAATTTAAAACAATAAAAATAGTTATAATCAAATTAAATCATTATTCTAACAAGTTTGTTTAATGTTGATGGTAATTATATGTTGTCAGAAGTTTGCTTGGAAACAGTTTCCAAAATCATTGTGGTAACGTAAGTATGGAAGGTATATAGAATGTGCTTTTATTATTAAGGAAAAGAAAGTAATTTTATCCTAAGATAAAATGACTAGTTATTAAAACAAAGTTAAAGTTTTATTCTTTCCCAAAGTTTCTCAAGTCATTAATCAGTTTTAGTAAAAGTCTACACAGTTTTTTCTCCTGAATAATCAGTATGCAAAAAAAGAAAGTCTGTTTTATCAAAGTAGCTTCTTATACTTTAACCTTATCATTTCCTTGAAGAAACAAGTTTTATCACTTTTAAAAGAACATAATGTTCAAACCTGCTTTCTGAAAAGTAGCTTTTTATTTCAAACTGCTACTAATGATTTGGTCTGTTACCTAGAAAAAGATAAAATACTAAAAATAGTTAAGTTCATGTGATATATTATAAATTGATTGAAGTATTTAAAACTGTTGTCCAATTAAAAGAAATTTTCTAACTTTATGACAATTAAAGTTGTATGAATAAAAAGCTTATATGAATAATTTAAAAGTATATAAAATTCCTGAAAATTTAATGTTTCAGTATAATATTAAATAAAAGTGTAATGTTATTAATCATAATTTTAATTATTTTAAAATATAATAATAAAATGTGTCATAAAAACTACCTCTCTGCCTAAATATCAAAAGGCAGATGCTTTAACTTGAGTTTATCTTATTTACCCCACCTCTGCTTAAAAAAAAAAACAAAAAACCAAGTCTATACAAAGAGAAAGCATCCAATAGTGGCTGCCAGGGTTAGTGCATAACAGTAAATCACAGCAAATTAAAATAACACCACTGCAATGTGCAGCTGTCCTAAATATTACCAGTTTGTTACAAAAAATTAATCTTCTTAAGTCAAACCAGCCCACATTCCCCTTTCTGTAAAACAGCTAACAATAAATCAAATTTATATTCAACATTGTGAGCTACAGCCCCAATTCTAATTATAATGTTAACAACAAAACCAATGCAGGTATTAAAATTATAATTTAATGTATTGCTCCACAGCCCAAATAGGAAATAATAATTTGTTTTTACCTATGTCTCAAACTATATAAAATAAAAAATTAAGGTCATTCTAATCATGCTAACAAGAAATTTAAACACATAAAAAATAAAAGTTTATTCATTGGATGTCTGCTGGTTAAAAGTCTTATTATTTTTTGTTGTTATATAATCTACTGTAGTTATGAATTATGTATAACATACTTAAATACTAATCAAAACTTTAATGCACTACATTGCATACTTAAGTAATTTAATAACTTGTATGTGACACATAAATTATAGATATATGTAAATCTTAGCATTTTTCATATTTCAGGAAAAATAATGGAAACTGAAATAGTAAGCACATCAAAAATGTTTTGTAACAAATTTAAAAAGATAAAGTATATTTCAAAAGGTGTTGTATTCCTCTCTGAAGGACCTGGCCACTCTCCCAGGGACTGGTGCATAAACTTTAAAATATACTGCCCAAGGAGTGTTGTGTTCCTTCCTGGGGTGACTGGCCCCTTCCTCTGGAAGTAGCAAAATACAATTGGTGTCTATAGAATCAAATTCATTAATCCTAAACACAGTCAACCAAAATTCTAGTATCAGTTGTTAATTCAACACTTGCCAGCTAAAAGCTAAATATTGGCAAGTATATATATATAAAACTGCATCTGTCATTCTGTAACTTTGTTCAATATTAACTTAAACTTTTAATTGATTATGTTATTTATGTTTCTCACTCTAATTGGCAGTACAAGCTTATGAAACTAAATATACATATTAACATTTACCCTGTATCTATCCAGGACTCTAGCCAACAATAAGCCAAGTATATCAGTGTGTCCCCTGGTTTGGTAAGCATGTGAATGTATGTATACATATTATAAAAGATTGGAATATAACAGTTAAACCCCTGTTTATAAACTATCCTTCAATTATTTTATATTCTTTCAATTATTAACAAAAATACATTAACTAAATATCAATAAAAGGTCCTGCCACAAGAAATGTTCAATACACACACCATGTGTCAATATTATGTCTTTAAGGCTTTACACCTTATGCATTCTGCCTTACCACAAGCATGTATTTACCCTCATTGCAGCCCCCTCAAAAACATTTTTAACACAACTCTATAAACACCTCCAACATTCTCTTACCCAAGAAAATAACCCCAAGGGTCAAGCTACTGTTGAAAAAAGCAATCACTTACTAAATTAATGTTGCAAAACAAAAAAGGTGAGATGGAGGAGAATCTGCTAAAAACAAACTATCTAAAACATTGCTTACCTTAAATTTTCTTAATAGATAACAATTTTTAATACCACAAAAGCAGAAAGACAATGGGAGGTTAATAAAAAGAATGAAAATGAAAAATGTGGACAACTGATAAATTGGAAAAATGAAACAACTAATAAATGGGAAAAAAGAGAGGTAAAAATTTGGGGCTGAGGTTTTGCTCTTATTACAGAAATGGGAGAACAGCAGTGGATCCCCTCCAGAAGAATCAAGCCTAGAGTTGAAGATGCTGCTGAAACTTAAACTATGGACATGGTGGTGTCACATTGGATTAATTATAGGTAAAGTATTAGGTCAACGTAAGATACCATATCATAATTACAGTTATTGGGCATACATTACCAACCGACCTCTTTTAAAGCTGTTAACCTGGGGCGATGAGTCTTACCCAATTTATCTTAATCAATGTCACCATTTTCTGGAACCTATAGACTTATGGTTACACTTAAAGCCAAAAGAAGAAGGAAAATTTATAGAAAATTTAACTTTACCTTTTATAGACCGTCCTCTTTGCATTGGATGCTGTTCCACATGCATGTAACCTCAAAATGGCAGTGTAGTTTTAACAGAGAAAAAACAAACTCAAATTTATATTCTCATATTTACTTCTTTACCATATAAATAAAAAAATATGGTAAATCTTACATGTCCCTCTCAAAACAGATGACTAAATGACAAATGGCATGAGCTTCAAAACAAATAAATTGAAAATGACAGAATTAAATGCAGCATTAGATTTTAAAAATAAATAATGACTTTGAGTAATTTTCAGGGATAAAGTACCAATTGAGTTGATATCTAAGACAAAGAAGCCATGTGCCCTTTTCTTTTTTCCACTCTTGATCTTCTGCCAGAACTATGTTACTATGAGAGTTGACCTATTGGAATTGCAGCAATAAAGAATCAGCACAAAGATTAATCATGAATTTAGTTTTGTAAATTATTCTTTCTTAGGCTTTAATTTATATTATCCAAAATCCCAATTAATGACTATAAAATTGATTTCAATGCTGTGTAATAAAAATCGGCTTATGGTGATTTTGCAAGGTCTAAGTCATCCTTATTGGAATAAGATTGATGGGGAAAATTTCCATTCATCTGTCATTTGACTCAAGCTCAAGGTCATCTATGGTGAAATAAATCAGTGCTCAGTTTTTAATTTTCAGTTAAACGTGGGCCAGCGTCATTAAATTTTTGATGAACGGAGAATTGTACTTCCAATAGTTCAGCAAATATAAAATATATTATTTCTAACTCATTTATATATATCAATAAATTCTTTTCTGATATTCTAGAGTGTAAAGTGTTATTCCCATTAGAATCACATCTGATTGAAAATTCATTTCAATATCGTTAGTTATTGCAAGATTCACAAGAAAGCATTTTACCTGATTATGCATAGAGGAATTGAGTTCTTGGCCACTAATTAAAATTTTTTTCATTTTATTAATTATTTTTACTCTCTTCTTTTCTTTCTTATTTTAATAAAATATAAGCAAATATCACTGAAAAGTAAAATAAATTACAATTTTTTGTGTGGACAAACATATCAATATATCTGCTGTGTCAATTATTTATTCCAGACTAGCAAACCTGAAAGAAGAAACTACACCATGTTTTCTTTGTAATGCCTCAAAAAGGCCCATTTGTCAGCTGATGCACACTGTTAAAGAGAAGGTAGTTAAGCCCCATGAGCCAATGCAAAATACATGAAATTGTGGGTTTTATGAAAGTGTAATATAACTTGCTACAAGATATTATACATATTTAGTGATAAAATCCAGATGTTATTGAAAATATAGCATGATAAAAATTATGTAAACACTTAATTATATATATAAATAAGTAGCTATGCCCAAAGGAAAGTAATTGGAAGAAATTACATGTCAAGATTAATAGTAGTTATGAATGATTTTTATTTTCTTTGAATTTTGCTGTATTCTAATTTTACATTATGAACAATGTTTATTGCCTTGATAGAGTTACATTGTTAAGCGATAAAAAGTTTCACAGTGAATAATGTGCTATTGCATCCTGCTGGTTAATGATCTGACCTTTCAGCCACAAAGTAATTAGTTGTTTCTCTAAAAAAATGCCTTATTTATTACCCAGGCAAATATTAGAGCACCACAAAAGGATATATAAAAATTGTGGTCAAAATTATGTGGTTTCTAAGTAAAAAGGAACTCTGGTTCAAACTTAACATGGACACATTAATCCCAGGAAACAGGCCAAGCAATCGTCTTGGGAATGGTTCAGAGAGACAACTGCATGTTATATTATCTGCCAGCTCAACATAAGAGGTACTGCGTAATTATCAGGGGAAAAGGCAGGGAATACTTTGCTCTGTTTTTGTTTGCAGAAGCTCATTGGTATACTTATGAGACATAATTTCAGGGCAACTTTCCATTTGACCAGGATCTGAAGAAAATTTGGGGGTTGTTTTATTTTACCTCAGAATAAAATAAAAGTGCATGCACAAAAATTTCAAAACAACTTATCACAAAAAAATTAATATATCATAGTAATTTTGGACCCTTAAATGGTTTACATAATTTATTAGTGAGAAAAATTTGTTTTTTATACAATTAATGCTGAAAATTTTTTTCACCTTTGGCTAATGGTGTTATTGCCAAAGTTAGATTGTTTTAATTTTGATCAAATAAAATTAGGTTACTTTTAGAAGAATATCCAAATCCATATACATTTCATTTAGATTTAATGTAAGTAGTGCCAGGATTTGTTGAAATAACAATATAGAGTTTGTGGAATCTTTGATGCAGGGCTGTGCCAGCAATGTTTGTGGCAGTTATGATGCCAATCGGTCCCCAAATTCCTGTTATTAAAAGTCCAATCAGTCTTTTAGTTCTTTTTAAATAATGGTTGAGGAAGTGCCACAGCAACTGGGATTCTGGAGACTTCTGCCAATGTCTGGTCATATGAACCGGTAACCAAAGTCACTTTCTTCTTGCTATAAAAAGAGTTTGATTAAGTTAATATTTTTATTTCATTCTGAATAATTGGCTCTATTGTTATTTTATACTTTTTTAATAAGGTCTACTTTTTCTAATAAAACTACATTGTCACAGTAGTTTAGTATTTTATGTTTGTATTAAAAAATATATATTTGGATCAAAAGTAAGCTGTAGGGGGCCAAGATGGCATTAGTGTAGGAGGGCACATACTGCAAGCTCCCAGAGCAAGGCGGATTGGGGACGGGGTCCTGCCCAGGGGTCTGTGCTGTGCACACTTGGAGTGAGAAGCTTGGGACATCTATCTGCGTGGATCCGCGGCGTGGACAGAACGGTGGAGATTCGTGAATTTTGAGACTCCCGGTGGGGTGGTGGTTGGCACAGACGGCTGAGCCCCGTGGTTAGGGAGGAAAAATAAAATAAAATAAAAAGGCCATTTGGAGCCATGAGCAGAGCGAAAAAGTTTTATTTTCTGGGGAACTGGCTGCCTGGCGCCCCTTGGACCTTGTGAGAACAGAACAAATGAGCTAATCAGCACCCGGTGAACCAGAGGGAGGATTTTGGTCGGGGAACGGAGCTGATTTCCCTAGCCACCCAGGGATAAAACCTGGGCCACTGCGGAGCCAGGAAAAAGGGACACTTCCCAAAAAAGGGAGGGTTCTGTTGGAAGACAGGGAAGGGTATTTTATATTTTTAGAAAACGATCTGGCTGCCTGCACCGCCCCATAGCTTTGTGGAGCAGATAAGCCAACCTGAAGCAGCATTAGGCTGAGAGCAGACACGAATCTGCACTCAAACTGATTTACTGAGCAGCCAGGTGACCCTCGAGCTCAGCTCCAGAAGGGGTGGAATCCGCCCTCTTTAGCACTCCTCACTGACTAGCAACAGAGCTACAGTTAACCTGGGGAGTCCTGAAAGTGGGACGTGCTTGATTAATTTCCACGGGCCCAGCTAGGGTCCCTTCCATAAGGGGGTTGGTCTAGAGGAGGAATTATTTTGGATCCTGCATTAGGCTAAAAAAAAAAAAAAAAAAGTGAGGTCACCTCAACAAATGAAAAATAAATTCTTTTTAATTTAGTTTAATAGCTAAAAGCTGCTTCAGGACCTGCATATAGAACCCTGTGGGGAAATTGATTGACAAACACAAGTAGGCAGGAAGGATCCACGTGGACCCTAGGGGAATCATTGACCCCCCTTAGCTCTGTTTGACTGCTTGCCTGTGTGGATCTTTGGTTTCTCTCTGTTTCTTTCTGGTCTATTGCTATTATTTCCTTTTTCCTCCACCCGTCCTTTTTCCTTCTTTTTTTTTTTTTTTTTAAAAAAAGGTGTTGCCAGCTTTTAAAAAAAAAAAAACAAAAAACTATGCAAGAACATCATCAAATATATATATATATTTGTACATCCTTTTACTTATCAACAATTTACATCAGTATATGGGTGTTATGTTTTGAGTCAATTGTTCTGCTTTTCAGTAGGAAGTTCTAGCTTATGCACATTTAAAATAATTATTGAAGGAGGTTGCACCATTTTAAACTCTCACTAACGTGAAGGAGTGTTCTTATTTCTTCACATACTCTGTAGCACTTGAAGTTTTAAGTTTCTTAAAAAATGGCCATTCTGTATGGAGTGAGATGTCTCATTGTAGTTCTAAAAGAGTTTTAAGGTTCTAGTGTATAATTTTTTTAAAAAATTTTTTATTTTTTAATTTATTTTTATTGTGGGTAAAAATAAAAATTCTCACAATACATACAAACATTTGCAAAATGATATATAAATATATACGCATATACGCGTTTTGGCTTACAAAAATGTTATTTATATATATATATATATATATATACATACATATATTTTAAGAGGTGCTTAGATTACCCAAAATATTACATGGAACCCACTGGGATTCCCATGTTGCCCAACTCCCACACTTCCAAACACATTCCACACAAACTTCTCCCACAAGTGTGGCCCACGACCCTCAAAGAAATTACACATCCTGGAGTTTTGCCACCAACCATAGACCACAGTTCACACTGTAGACCACACTCTCTCCTACTCAGTTCTGAGTGGTGTGTGCTGATTTAAAATGGCCTACATCCGTTGCCACAACAGTACTCAGGACAACCTCCAACTCCAAAAGTAGCCCCTGTATTTCAACTGCTCATCCCCTCCTTACCCCAAAAGTGTCAAGTGGCCACTGGCTCCACCTCATTGTTATAATTTCTTGCATTGCTAGAATCCCCATATGTGAACAAGAGAATACCATTAAGTCCACTCTAGTCCATAGTTCTTCCCCCAATCCTGAGGGGACTGGGATGGTGATGTCCACTCCAACTCCAAGTGAGAGAGGGCTTATATCCCATGGATACGGTGGGTGGGATGATCCTGCCTGCAGATGCCGGCCCTCTCCATTCCTGGGATGGCCATTGCCCATCCTTGTCTCCTCACCAGGTGACTTGGATGAGTCCATTGAGCTGTAGGGTAGGCGTTGCAGCTCCACCTAGATTTCATGCACACCTGGCACATAGGTAGGCGGGAGGCTCCAGTCTCTGGAAGTATACCTAAAAACTCCAGCATCACATATGGGTTGGAATAGAAGGGACTGGTGAACCATGTGCAGGGAGGACTTATTTGAGTCTAATTCTGTTACTCTCAGGAGCACAGATTCCAAAATAGAACCCACTGATAAGGCATCAGTCTCTGGGGCTATCCCCCCTTATATAGGACCAGGGTGTCTCCGGAGCTCTCGGGAACCCCTCTGAGTGGGGTGATAGGCACTTAGATGTTCTATGAGCTCCTACTGAGGTGTGCCTAAGACTTACCTCTGGGACGACCTCCCGACTCTCTTTGAAGTCTCTTAGCCACTTGAACTCATTTGTCTTTACCATTTCCCCCTTTTATTCAAGGTCTTTTTTCAATTGTGTTGCCAGTTGGCACTTGGTATTAATCCTTCGTTGCCAAGGAGGCTCATCCCCGGGAGTCATGACCTGCAGTATCTGCAAGCCGCAAGCCTTGCCATGGCCTCGCCTGCGCGGCATAACCCCCTCCCCTGTTCCCCTTTTCCCTCTCTCCCTCTTCCTTGCTCCTTCTCACCAATCAGAGCTCTCGCCCCAGTTATTGCCTTATTTGGACGACCTTGCTTCGCCCCTTGCCGCCCCCAATTCTGCCCCTTTCCCTAGCAACCCCTGACCCTAACCACTGCCCAATGATAAGCCTCCACCATCGGCTGAGGGACTGCCCCCAGCCTGAAGAGTATATATGCACTGTACTTCCTCAATAAAGCTCTCTCTCTCTTTTTGCTTCTTCCCCCGCACTCAGAGGTCTCAAGTCTTTCTTTCACGCGCGGTCCTTACCAGATACCCCCCACACCTGAGCCGTGGAGACCAGGGAGCCCCCAACCCGACGCCGCTCCCTGAGAACCTCCTCACCCTCGCCGTTCCCGGAGTGCGCACCGGAGGGCCCATAACTAGCCAGTGTCGCCCCCCGGGCTGCAGCAGGGCTGATCACCCTCAGGCCCGGGAACAAAGCGGCAATTGGCGCCCAACGTGGGGCACTGCCGGCGGGATAGGATCACGCGCGGTCTTCCGGATCTGGTAAGCATACAGAGGTCCCTTGTAAATTTCCCCTTTTCGGCCACGACTGTTTCCTTTCTCCTGCTGCTAGAGAACATATGTACCTTGTTATCTTCCTTTTGCTTCCTATCATTCTTCTCTTCGCCTTTCGTATCTTGCTCCACTGCTTCCCTAGCGCCTCTGAGACCCCGTTCCTGCTAACAATCTTCTCTCTCCTGCTGCTCATTCTCCTCCTTGTCCTTGTTTCCTTTCTAGCCTCCGGACATGGGGGCCTCCTTTTCCAAGCACCAAGCGCCACAGGTTCGAGCTCTGGCGGGCCTTCTAGCGTGTCACAATTGTAAAGCTACCTCCAAACAACTCCAAGTTTACTGGGATCTTCTTCTTCCTTTCAATCCCTGGCTCCCCACCGCCAATCTTTGGGATCCTGATACCTATCGCTTGCTCATCGACAGAGTAACGTCTGCCCTGGAGCATGAGGGCAAGCGCTTCCCTCCTGGCCTCATCCCCACACTTATTAACATCCGCTCCTGCCTCCTAGGCGCTAAGCCTCTAGAAGTCTCCCTCTCGGAGCCCTCCTCTTCTGAGGAGGACTGTGAGAACTCTAACGCTTTAGTCTTCCAGCTTAACAACCTCTTGGAACACTCTGATACTGCTTCCAAACCTCTGACAAAAACCATTAACAACTGCGCTCAAAATGGTGCACTTCCGCCTTCTTCACCACCTGAAAAGCGGAATCTTCTATATCCAGAACTCCCCTCCTCCGCTGAGGGCAAAGTTATCCTCCCCCCTAGCCCCGTCACCACACCACTTCCTGCCAAACCTCCTGACCCTCCTGCTCCCCCAATCGCTCTGTCGCACCCCCCCGCCCCTTTCTCTCCCCAGCGGCCTTGGCACCTCTGCCCCCGCCACTCCCTATCCGCAATATAAAATTCTCAAAAGCAGTGAATTCAGAGATATATGTTTCTATTGACGTGTTGTAACTTGTATTGTGTTTGTCTGGTTGTTCAGTATCAGTGTATATTTTGATACCTCCGGATAGTAATATTAATCTAATAAATAAAAATTATTATAAGAGCTCTATTCAAATGGCCAAAAATTAAATAAGCGCTTATATTAATAAATATGGATATTAGTTTAAAATAATAAAAATAGTTATACTCAAATTAAACCATTATTCTAACAAGTTTGTTTAATGTTAATGGTAATTGCATGTTGTCAGAAGTTTGCTTAAATACAGTTTCTAAAATCATTGTGGTAATTTAAGTAAAGAAGATATATAGAATGTGCTTTTATTATTAAAAGAAAGTAATTTTATCATAAGATAAAATGACTAAGTTATTAAAACAGGGTTGGAGTTTTGTTCTTTCTCGGGGTTTCTCAAGTCATTGGTCTGTTTTGGTGGAAGTTTGCACAGAATTTTTCTCCTGGGTGATCAGTGTGCAGGAGGGAAGATGTTTTATCAAAGTAGCTTCTTGTGCTTTGGCCTTGACGTTTCCTTGGAGAAACAGGTTTTGTTACTTTTGGGGGAACATGATGTTTAAACCAGCTTTCTCAAAAAAGCTTTTTGTTTCACACTGTTACAAATGGTTTGGTTTGTTCCCTAAAAGGGGGTGGAATACTGAAAGTGGTTAAGTTCATGTGATAAAAGTTAAATAAAATATTTAAAAGTGTTGTACAATTAAAAGAAGTTTTCTAATTTTATGACAATTAAAGTTGTATAAATAAAAGGTTCATATAAATGCTTTAAAGGTGTATAAAATTGCTGAAAATTTAATAATGTTTCAGTATAATATAAACAAAAGTATACTGTTATTAATCATAATTTTAATTATTTTAAAATATAATGTGTTATAAAACTACCTCTCTGCCTAAAAATCAAAAGGCAGGTGCTTTAACTTAAGTTTGTCTGATTTACTCCACCTCTGCTATATATAATAATAATAATAATTAATGGAAACTAAAATAGTAAGCGCATCAAAGATGTTTTGTAACAAATTAAAAAAAAAAATAAATAAAGTGCATTTCAACTGGTGTTGTATTCCCCCCTGGAGGAGCTGGCCACTCTCCCAGGGACTGATGCATAAACCTTGAAATGTACTGCCCAAGGAGTGTTGTGTTCCTTCCTGGGGAGGCTGGCCCCTTCCTCAGGAATTAGCAAAATACTCAGTAATTGGCATATTATTATTATTGACTTAAAAGATTGTTTTTTACTATTCCTCTTAATCCAAATGATAAAGAAAAATTTGCGTTTACTATTCCTTCTATTAATCATTCAGCTCCTACTGAATGATATCAGTTCAAAGTTTTACCTTAGAGAATGATAACCAGTCCTACCTACATTATGTCAATCCTTTATTCACA
The DNA here is from genome assembly GCA_026826555.1 of Tolypeutes matacus. NCBI lineage: Eukaryota > Metazoa > Chordata > Mammalia > Cingulata > Chlamyphoridae > Tolypeutes > Tolypeutes matacus. The sequence continues at coordinate 2,506,883 of JAKSZT010050948.1, forward strand.
TTCCATTACAAATTTTGCAAAAACAATTTCCTAAGGTTATGATTATTCATTATACGGATGATATTCTTTTTGCCACTAAGCAATCTTAAGAGCTGAAACAATCATTTCAGCTGGCTAAAGAAATTCTTCCTCAACATGGGTTGCAAATAGCAGAAGAAAAAATTCAAAAACAGGTTCCTTTTCAATATTTAGGTCATACTATTAATAGAAATATTATAACTCCACAAAAGGTCCAGTTTCGAACTGATAATTTATGTACTTTAAATAATTTTCAATAATTACTGAGTAATATTAATTGGGCATGGCCTACTTAAGAATTCCAACTTATGCTTTACCCTAACAAAAAACCCTGACTTAGATAGTCCTCGCATTTTAAGCCCAGAAGCAAAAGAGGAGTTAAATGGCTGGAAAAAAGAGTGCAAAATAGCCAACTAACAAGAATAACTGTAAATCTTCCAATTTCTCTTTTAATATTTCCATCTTGCCATTCCCCTACTGGGATACTTTGACAAGAGGATGGCATAATAGAATGGATATTCCTACCTAACAAAGATACAAAAAAACTTCTGATTATCATAAACTTACACATACTAATGCTTCTGGCTTACGTCATAAATATCTCCACTTAACAGTAAAAGAAAGTAAGAGGATTGTTAAACAATGTACTACTTGTGGGCCCATAAATGCCCCTACTTTCTCTCCAGGAACTAATCCCCATGGAGAACATCCTAATGAAATTTGGCAAATGGATGTTACACATGTGCCTTCTTTTAGCTGCCTTCTGTATGTGCATGTGACAGGGTACACATATTCTAATTTTATTTGGGCAACTGCTCAAGCTGGTGAAAAGGCCTCACATGCACGTTCTCATTTATTAAATTGTTTTGCTGTAATGGGCCTGCCAGCACAGCTAAAAACTGATAATGGGCCTGCTTATCTTAGTCAATCTTTCAAAAAATTTTGCAATAACTAAAATATTAAACATGTTACAGGAATTCCATATAACCCTCAGGGACAAGCGATAATAGAAAAAAGTAATCACTTATTAAAATTAATGTTGCAAAAATAAAAAGGGGGAGATGGAAGAGAGTCTGCTAGGAACAGACTGTCTAGAGCATTGCTTACCTTAAATTTTCTTAATAAACAACAAATTTCTAATATCACAGCATCAGAAAAACATTAGGATGTTAAAAAAAGGTATGAAAATGAAAAATATGGACAACCTGTATATTGGAAAAATGAAAGAACCAATAAATGGGAAAAAAGGAGAGGTAAACTTTTGGGGCCGAGGTTTTGCTCTTATCATTACAGAAACAAGAGAAGAGCAGTGGATCCCCTCCAGAAGAATCAAGACTAGAGTTGAAGATGCTGCCAAGACTTAAACTGTGGACATGGTGGTTTTACAATGAATTAATTATAGGTAAAGTATTAGGTCAAGGTAAGATACCACATCATAATTACACTTATTGGACATACATAACCAACTCACCTCTTATAGAGCTGTTAATTTGGAGTGCCTGCTACGCTCAATTTTACCGCTTCTACCCCAAACACAACAATCCAGTCTGTCTCTCAGAGCGGGCACTGTGTCACTAAAATCGGAGGCACTGTTATTCCCTCCATGAAAGCCCTCTGCAACCGCACAACCACCCCTGCAGCAACCACAATGTTTCTCATACCCTCCAATAACACGCAATGGATCTGTTCCTCCACAGGCCTTACACCATGCCTCAGTGTTGGCACCATCAATTCCACCAATGAAACCCGTGTTCTCGCTGCTCTGCTCCCCCGCATCTTTTACCATACCTATGACCAATTCTTTGATTCTTGGCAACATCATCTTCTCCCTGTCTACAAACGTAAAAGGGAAATCATTACAGCAATTACAATTGCCACACTTTTAGGTCTTGCAGGAGCCGGCACCGGGATTGCAGCCCTCACCACGCAAAATAACAACCTTGCTTCCCTCAGGTCCGCTGTTGATGAAGATATCGCCCGGCTTGAAACAGCTATTAACCACCTAGAAAAATCTCTTACTTCCCTCTCCGAAGTAGTTCTCCAAAACCGCAGAGGGTTAGACCTCCTCTTTCTTAAAGAAGGAGGCCTCTGTGCTGCCCTGGGGGAAGAATGCTGTTTCTATGCCAATCACTCAGGTCTCATTCAAGACAACTTAGCCCAAGTAAGAGCTGGGCTAGAAAAACGTAATAGGGAAAGGGAAGCTCAGGGGGGAGGTCTCTCCTGGGGATTCCAAGGACTCCTCCCTTACCTCCTCCCCTTCCTTGGCCCTTTAATACTCATTCTGCTCCTTCTCTCTCTAGGCCCTACCCTCTTTAAAAAACTTTTACAGGCGATCCACAACTCTCTCTTCGACAAGCCAATGACTGTCCGTTATCAGCGAGTCCAAACCCGTGAAGTCGACTATCTACATCTCTCCAACAACAACCAATCCTTCCATCGCCCAATCCATGCCGATCACTCACCCCTCTAGACCCCTACCCTGTCCCTCCTCCCTTTCCAAACAAACCTCTCTACCTATTACAATTTGGCCAAGATAGAGCTGAACTGGTGAGCCAATGACGGGCAACCTAGCCAGGCACAAAAGGTAGTCAACCTAAGACAGGGCGCCAGCCGCTGTTGCTTCGCTGGGCTGTTGTCCTATGACGGGCAACTGAACCTTATACTAGCACCGCTGGACAACCTAAGACAGGAACCTAGCCGATTGTTGCCATGGCGCCTGGCTCAATCATTGCTGCTAGAGTCTCCAAAGACGGGTAAGATCCAGCCCCCTTTTTCTGCATGGTTCTGACCTAAGACAGGCACAGTCCCTACCGTTCATGCACAGCTGCTGCTGGGATAGCCCAAAGATGGGTAAGAGCTACTAGTGCCTCAGCTGGCTATGACCTAAGACAGGCCCAGCTCCCTATCTGTTGGCCTAAAAGAAGAAATAAGGGTGGAGATGCAGTATCTACAAACCGCAGGCCTTGCTGTGGCCTTGCCTGTGCAACTCAACCCCCTCCCCAGTTCCTCTTTTCCCTCTCTCCCTCTTCCTTGTTCCTTCTCACCAATACAACCTTGCTTCGCCCCTTGCCGCCCCCAAATTCTGCCCCTTTTCCCTAGCAACCCCTGACCCTAACCACTGCCCAATGATAAGCCTCCACCATCGGCTGAGGGACTGCCCCCAGCCTAAAGAGTATTTATGCTCTGTACTTCCTCAATAAAGCTCTCTCTCTCTCTTTTTGCTTCTTCCCCTGCACTCAGAGGTCACGAGTCTTTCTTTCACGTGCGGTCCTTACCAGATACCCCCCACACCTGAGCCGTGGAGACCAGGGAGCCCCCAACCCGACGCCGCTCCCTGAGAACCTCCTCACCCTCGCCGTTCCCGGAGTGCGCACCGGAGGGCCCATAACTAGCCAGTGTCGCCCCCCGGGCTGCAGCAGGGCTGATCACCCTCAGGCCCGGGAACAAAGCGGCACTCTGCCCCATGGAGTTTGTCTAGTTTAAGAGAGATAATTTAAAGTAAAAATGAAAATATTAACTTGTGTATATATTATCTAAGGACTTCATTTGTTGAAATGGGACAAACCCCTTTGAAATAAGATATGTGTTAATTGAAACCTTTAGGATTTAACTGTGCAAAGTCTTATAAAATTTGCTTGGGAAATGAATTGGTTTTAAGGAGAAAATATACAAAATCCCAACAATAACAGACTGTTCTTTGCAGGAACTGACAGCAGAATGTACTTTAAGCAGTTTGTTAAACTGGCCTACAGAAAGCATCAGAAAGAAGCTTACAGGGTCTGAAGACCATTGTAAGCCATATGGTTCTTTTTCTAAGGACAATGTGAACCCATTGACAAAGTTAAAGAATAATGGCGTGATGAGATATTTGTGTCCAAGAAATTGCTTCAGGTTTAGGATGCATTGACATAAGGACTAGAAGTTAAACCAAGAGTAAATTTAGGAGGGTATTGGTGAATTTAAAACACTCATTGATGGTTTCCCAGAAGACTTGAAGAAAGAAATGGGACATTTGCCATGGCATGTAATTTGTAATCTGAAGTCAGGGATAATTTAATACATTTTCTTTGAATCCCACCTAGACCAAATACAGATGACTTACTTGGGGCCTCACTGAATCAACTTGAAGAAGATCCTACTAGTGCAATCTGGTACAATTTAAGCATTAAAATAAATAATGATAACAAGCAAGATATATTCAATGAAACATTAATCTTTAGTGCTATAACAAATAAACAGGGAGCAAGCAAGCCCATTGTAAGGTAGAAAGCCAAGTAACATAGAAAATTGTTGGAAATGGAAATGGAGAAAAATCACCATTTGGCAACCATAAGAGAGGTGGTTGATTCAGACAAACAGATAGTGGTTGGAGAGTGGATGAGGTCCCTGATACAGATATCTCAGAATATGGGCTCATAAAATGTCATTCACTCTGAAGTAAAAATGAGTTTTTGCATGTGGAGGAAACTGAGAGGAATGTTATCAAATTATCAAGTTCACATTTAAAGTGGGTGAGGCAAATGGGTCTTCTATCCCTCTTGATGGGCTGCACTGAGGAAAGAATAGCTACAGGCTGGTTCCTACTGGGAATGTAGGGCCCAAATCTCAATAGCAACACTGGGTAGACCCAGGTTGGGGTCATTTGTTCTTAAACTTGTCAAAGATGTGAAAATGAAAGAACTCAGAAGGAGCTTTATATTGAAGTTGACAGGATAAAGTTAACTGGAGAAAATAGATATTTTGAGACAGTTTGGAAAGGGTGAGAAAGTGGATAAAATTTGATAGGTTCTGTGAAAGGGATTACAGTATTGAAGGAAAGTTGATATCCTGATTTTGAGCTTCCTAAGACAGTGTTCTTTTTTGCAGATAAATACACAGGAGTATAGTTTTAATAAAATTTTAATAAAATGTATCTTTTATACATGTACATAAACAATAAGTGTGCAGTAAAAGTTGTGAACTTAAAAACCAAACTTGCATATCATTATACAGGGTTCCCATAAATCACACCATCACCAACACCTTGCATTGTTGTGAAACTTTTGTTGCAGTTTATTGGGAAAAATTTTAGTTTTTTTCAAGCCTAAAATTCAAACATCAACCAGGAAACTTTATTAATCATCAAACCAATGCCTTGCTTGTCAGCACTTTTCATATTTCAGAAGGAATGATGAGAACTAGAACAGTGGGCACATAGGGGGATGTTTTGTAACAAACAAGAACAGGTATGGTGCAACTACAGATGGGAACCATTGGCAATGGATGGACATAGTAAGAGGCATCCTTGGTGGAGAGGCCCTTGGCTTCAAGGAAGGATGCAGTATCATTATCACTTAAGGAGCTTTCCACACAATAACTGTTAACTTAGTAGTATCTTTTATTACCATCAATAAAATTCTATAAATATAAAAAAATCTTGAAATCCCTTCCTCCTCTCCTTTTTCTGGAAAATTCTATCAGTTGATAAGCCCCACCATTAACTTTACACTTGCATGATTTCATCAAACAGCTGAGGACTGCTGGACAAAATATCACAGTTTACCACACATGAAGGAACATAAATTTAAAAATATCTGCATACAAAATGGGCAATAAATATTGTCCAGTTATCAAGTTATATTTCTCTAATAAAACAATCTCCCCAGAAACCACATCTAGATGCAATATTCTCAATATTCTTCCATCCTTTACTCCCACTTTTCACTTGACAATCTTACCTAAAAATTCATTAGAAAATAAATCCCTTCAGGCAAAAGCTGAATCACCTTCTTACACCCCCTCAAAAACGGATACCAGACTGCACCCATCCCATCCCTCCTTGCCCATTTTATTAGACAAAAGTCAAACCTTTACAAAAATATTTATACTGCATACTATCTTAATTTTTTTGGATGTGAGAGCCTACTTTTATTCTGGAAACATAAATACAAACTAAAATGTTCTGTTATACACATTCAGTTACAGAATCTACTTTAAAATATTAATGTCACCTTCCTCACCCCCACCCAGCTTATGGAAATAGGTATGCTACTTTATGGCTTTATTAATTTATGTATTCTACTTACTTCAAAAAAGTGAGCTTATGCAATATTTATCCTTTAGTGCCTGAGTTACTCAACATAATGTCTTTACAGTTCATCCATTTTCATGCATCAGATCTTCATTCATTTTTATAATTAAATAACTTTCCATTATATACTACATTTTGTTTATCATTTCCACTGTTCAGAAACACTGGGGTTGCTTCCACCTTCTAGCAATTGAGAATAATACTGCAATGTCCATTAAGATTCAAATAGACATTCAATTCAATTCAATTCTTCTGCATATATGACTACAAGTGAGATTGCAGGGTCATATGGCAATTATCTATACAACTTTCTGAGTAAAGCTCAAACGGTTTTCCGAGGTGGGCTCACAATTTTATATGCATACAATTTATATAGATTATTCCTATTTCTCCACATTCTTTCCAACACTTTTTTATTTTCAGTTTTTAAAATATTAGTCATTCTAGTGGCTATTAATGGGTATCTTATGGTTTGATTTGCATTTATACACTAGGTATTGATGTTGAACTTCTATTCATGTGTTTATTAGCCATTTGTAAATATTTATGGAGAGCTGTCTTTTTATTTTTATTTTATTCACTGTTTCTCCTTTTCTTTTTGTAGATTCCTTTTTCTCAAGTTATTTCCTTTGCAATTTTTTTCTTACATTTTCTTATTTTCTTCTTCTCTAGCAGCATAGTAAATTGTTTATTCATTTACTTCTATTTTGAACTAAAAGTTTGGACATTTCTTTTTTTACTGTCCTTTTCCTTCTCAGGATTCCATTTTCTTACATCTTACATTTTCTTATGCTTAGGGGATACTGTATTGCAGATAGGAAGCAGGAAAAGTAACAAAAATTGAAAGCTGGCACCAGCCCTTTCTCTGGCATTCATTATAAGTCAACTTTATCTCTCATCCGTCATGGCTACATCTTAATGCTGGATGACAAATTAACATCTATTTTGTTTAAGGGTATGGTATTTTAATTCTATTAATCATAGTAAAACTCACTGACCAAATTCTAACAGTTCTAGAAATAGTGACCAATAAAGTAGAGAATATTATCAAATAATTCCAGAAAAGCTGCCAGATATCAAGTATAAAAGATTACAAATGAAAGAAGTTCAACATAAACACATAATTGTGAAATTACTTCACATTAGGCAATTTTTAGAAGGTGAATCTAAGAAAGGATCATGTACAAAGATTATGACCTGAGTGGTGACAGACTTCTCACTAACAACAGTAAAACCCCAGGGTGGTGGATTCAATTCCCTATTGTTTTGTATACTCAAAGCATATCAAAAACAATTTTAAAAATATATATATTATAAAACTAATAGATGTTTGCTGTAACAAGCCAAGCAATAAACTTTGGCTTTCAACTATTATTTTTTTTTAAGTTTGTGGATACTTCTTCCAATCCTATTACTCTGAGGGTGCCAATGGTAACAGTATATGGTGATTCCATCTGTATCTTTCTCCATGCACAAATATAAATATAAATATATGCAAAAAAATCCCAGGTAAATGAACTTCCAGAAAAAAGATTCCCACAAAAAGGGAGAGAAAAAGATACAGTTCCAGGATAACAACTGAGCAGCATGACTGGAGAGATTGTATGTTGGAGCAGGAACCTTCAGGAAAATGGCCTTCAATTTATACACAGCTCTCAAAACATGAGGCCCTGCATATCAGTATGTTACTTAAATCTTGCAGCAGCTTTTGAGATATATTTTACCCTTCTATTATATATCAGGAAATGATGCTTGAAAATATTTAGTAAGTTGGTTTGACAATTTGAAGCTTTTTGATGATCCTAGAAAAGATCATGTTCTTGGAGCTAATCAAATCCTTTGGGTGGGGGACACTGATTTGATTTATTCAGTTGGGGTCCTTTGATTGGATTGTTTCAGTGAGGCATGACCCAAGATGGGTCTTGGTCCTCTTGCTGGAGTCCTTTAAAAATGGAAGACAGAGAGCAAAGACACACAGAGAAAAACCCATAGAGATGGAGAGAAGGAGCTCAGGAATTCAGAGAGAAATTTGGGAAAGAGCAAGCCACAGACAACAGCCAGAAGCTGAAGCAATGAGATGTAGAAGAGAAGCAGATGCTCCCCAATGAGTTTAAGAAAATGTGAAAGAATTATACCTATACACTAAAATACATGTGCACATAAATAGTAAGTATGGGAGGGAATAGGGAAGGCCCATTGGAAAAGATCCAGAAGGATGGAAGAATTAAGCTAAACCGGAAACATCCATGACCATCTACAGAAGTAAACTGAGGATTGAAAATGATAAAGAGAAAAAGGAACAATGCTGTATCCAGCACAGGGTTGGGAGTAGTGGGGAATCAAAAGGAGATAGAAGAAGAAAGAAGAGCTAATAAAGGCAGGGAGAGGGAGGAGGAGAGGATGTGGTGGATGTTGCCATTTTAGTCCCTCCCTGGAGACCCAAACTTTTGTGCTGAGTCAGCAAAAGTTACTTAAAGTGACTAAAGTCAAAGGAATTTTTATCCCAGTACACTGAAAGAAGATTCTGCCCCACTGAAGGTGTGCTCAAAATCATGAGACACTTGCTAGGGTTTGCTTCTCATGAATATACCTCCAAGAGTGAGGTAGGAGCTTAAACTGCCAGGGGAGACAGGGAGAAGGAAACTTGGAAGGTTAACCATGTATCCCTAGAGTAGGAGGTGACGTAATACTACCATGACAATGAAGAAGCTAGATTACCCTCTGCTTTTCTGGTAACCCTCTGCAAAGGAATAAAGCAGAAAAGGGAAAAGGAAAAGACTAAGAAGGGGGGATAACTTTTATTTAGAGATGACATATCTCCTCTCTTACCCTGAGGTCCAGTCTCGCCTTAAGGACCTACTTCAGGAACAAAAAGAATAAAAATGTATCTGCTTGCAAGTATGCTCCACCTAATAGGGGCTGAAATTACAAATTGGAAGCCATAATCTGAAATTGATAAAGCAGTTTCCCTACTAAAGGAAACTCCTCAATTATTGAAGAATGTGGAAATGACTCACAGAAGAGACTCTGGACTCCACCCACATATACATTATTGTGGGGATATTTGTGGCTTGAAAGCTACTACCCCACATTATGCCTTGTAATAGCTTGAGCAGACTGCCAATGGGAAAGGTTGGCTGAGGCCAAAGAACTCCACAAGTTGGGGATGTTGAACTGAGCTAATCAGGCAAGAGATAGTGTGCAAGCCTGAAGGATGCTGAATTGAGTCCTGAATCAAAGCTTTTGTTTCACTTGGGTCTCCTGACATATCTCCATCCTCCTGACTGGCAATGGTTGCTAATGCTAAAATTTAAATGGCCATAGATGTTCTGAAGTTAAATGAAAGACAAAGTCAGAGTCCAATGTTGCCTATTATTTCCACAAACAACACTCTACCAGGACCAAAGCAAAATGTTGTCAACATCAAGTCTTCCCCTCTACTAGGCCAAACAAATCACCTATGCCCAGGCTCCCGCTTAAGTGTAAATCCCAAAATGATCAAGGGAGTTTACTTTTGACATTAAGGGACATGGGAGTCCTAAATTGGATGAGGATCAGTGGGAAATTTATGGAGCAATTCCAGTAATTACTATGTTAGATTACAACCTATGGTGGCCATTCCCTTCAGAGTCATCCTTAACCACCATGCCCTCCCCTAGTCTCTGGCAGAAACATGACCCCACACCACAATGTGATCTAGTCATAATGGCAGTGGGCCCCTTCTGGTAAACAATCTTTCTGATAACACATTAACTATGGTCTAAACTCCAAAAATAAACAACCCTACCTGGCTCTGTTGGGCATGGGTGCCCATATCTCCCTATCCCCAGGAAGCCCTCAGGCCTTAAAGGGACCCCTGAAGAAGGTGAAGAGTTTGGGGGAAGATTAATTAAAAGGGTAAAATTGTAGCCTTAACTATTAAAATTGGCTAGGTTTTGCTAAAAGATGTTTCCCTCCTGGTTGTTCCTCCCAAGAATATCCTTTTCCCAATGGACCTTGTCATCAGCAGTAACTTCATGGAAAAAGAACAAGACTTTTAGGCAATTTGTGGGCTTATCCCATAAGAAATTCCACTAACCAAGGTGCCAAATGTAAGATAGATAATATGACAGCTTGTTTGATTATAAGTTTATGTCTTCCCCTTAACTCTACATGGAATTTCATTAAATCAGTAAACTGAACTTTATACTGATAGAGAGATTATAGGCAGCAGACAGAGCCAGATAGGTTAGTAAGAGAATGAAAGCTTCCCCTATGAACTCTTCTCCAGGTCCTACTTGGACAATATTTCCTATTCCTGGGTTTGGAGTAAATTGCAATCAATTTTTACTAGATGTAGAACCCCCAAGCACTTGCTTCATAGTCCACACTAGCCATGATGAAGAAGGTGCTGCAAATTTACTCTGTTTTTCCACCATTGCAGAAACCAGCAGCTTTAGAAAGCTAACCACCCCTCCTCCCTTTCTCCCATGGAATCCACAACTTAGAAAGAAGAGCGCCCTCCTTCCCTTTTTGTCTGGAATCCACAAAGTTAAGGACTCTCTCCTCTCCTCCCTGAGGCCCTCTGCTTTAGGAGGATAAGCTAAACTTTCACCTTTGCTTCTGTAACTCCCACCTGCCCACTTGCCTCAGGAATTTTCCAGCTTGCCCAGCAACCCTCTAGCCAATAACAGAAACTATATAACCCCAAGAAAGCTGATACCTGGGGCTCATATTTGGGAGACTTGACTCTCCTCTGGGCCCACATGTAATAAAACTTTGCTCCTCTACCTCCCAAGTGCCACTTGAGTTTTCTCATCCTCTAAGTTTCATTTCTGTAACAAATGTAGTGATGAATGCAGACTTTTTTGAATATACCAAACACCAGGGATTGTACATTTTTGATAAATAGGATATTGGTTTAATATGTGTCAGTAAAACAGATTTGTTTTAAAAAATAGGGAGGATTCCAGGAAATGTACACAAAAGTGAACCATGGATTACAGTTATTGTGTTTGAACAATGCTCTTGCCAAGTTTTTAAAATGAATCACAATTCAAGGGCTGGCTGGAGATGTGATGTATGGGACCCCTGCATGGTGTTATGCCACTATGTTTTCTAAGTTTGCAAGTTTTGCTCTACACTTCATGTTTATGTATGTTCATGTATGAATGATATCCATCACTAAAAAATATATTAAGAGAAAGAGGATGGTGAGAGTCAAACATGATGGTTTTGGATTTACCTATTTCTCTAAACTGGTCTTCCTTTTGTTTTTCTTCATTGTTGGAGACTGTGATCATGTGCCTATAAGAATGGAGGGCTGTACACTCTGCCTGATGGATTAGGTCCTTGACTTTTATGAACCATCCCCCTCTCCTCTGATATCTTGTGAATAGTCAAGTCATTCTTTGTCAACTTATTCACCCCACAAGTGGCTTTTCTCTCCTGGGTATGGACAGTGGCTTTCACAATCCATAGGAGAAATTTGAGGTTGGAGTCTGTTTGTACTCCGAGTTCCTGTGCCTTTGTTTGTGTCTCTGTTGTTTCTGCTTTCTTTGTAAGAATGTTTGATTTGTTTTATTTCAAATACTTTCTAAAAAATTAGAATATGGCATAAGAGCAGTTATTTATATATGTTTATATATATTTATATATGTTATTTATATATGGGTACCTGCATCACAATCCCTCTGCACTCGAGAACAACTCAAAGACATCGAAATAATCAGAAATGATTTCCTTGAAACAAAATCTGGAGCCTTCTAACCATTCTGTAAGCATTCTTGAAGTCATGTAAAAAGATCTCCTCTGAATTATCGATTGAAAATTTTAATTATTCAAAAATGGAGAAAACACAGAGAAACATTTGTTTTCTTCCCATTATTATTCTCCAAGTTAGAGTAGTTTAACATTATTTCATTAACTATTAAGAAGAAAATCTAGTCCAAAAATTTATGTACAAAATGCATTCCACAGTAACTGATATCATTGAAGCCTCATTTTTAAAGAGTTTACTTTTAAAAACGGATTACAACTTTCATTTCCAAATAGCATTGACTGGATATGGGGAAAAATTCTTTCTCTTCTAGGTAAAGATTTATTTAAGGATGATAATAGATATTTAACCCTTCTTTTAAGATTTATAATTTAACTAGTACTTTAAAATTGTTTTTTTTTTTTTTTACTTTAAATACACCAAATATGTGTATGAGGGAATATCATCCTAATCTGAGTTATAACTAGAGTCCATTTCTTCCATCTCAAGTTTTAACTCCAAACCACCACGTTCCTATTTTTGCAAATATATTTTTCTTAACAGAATCTATGAACTAAGAAAACATTTATGTACTCTGTCAGAATTCTCATACAGCTGTTCTCCATCATCAAACCACACCGTGGGGGAATATTTCTTACAAATCAAGATAAAATATCATGAAACTGTTTCCACCAGCCACAGTCCAGACTATACATTTGAAACACATTTTCCATACCCTGACTTCAACATGTCTCAATAGTTGTGTGTATATGGTGTGTTTGTTTTGAAGACTCATGTGTCTCAATTTTTTCCACATATTCCTGAGTTTGACTAGTGAATTTTTCATTTTACTTCTATTTTTAAACCAGCTCCACACTGAACTGCAAAAGAGAATTCGATACTTTTCACTGGGATTCCATTGTTTTCTCTATTTCTTGTCTATTTTTAACAGTGCCTTCTCTCTAGATGCTGTCTTTCCAAAGAGCCCATCCTTCATACCCCCAAGCTCCTAGTAATTAGTCTGAGGAATTGTTTGTGCAACACTCACCTATGATCCCTGCAGTGGAGGAGGGGAAAGAAGACAGGCCAGGCCAGTTGTTAAGAACCCCATTGTGGCCGATTTTCCTGGGCTGGCAATGGTGAGGGTGAGTGTGATTCTATGGTGCCAGCCTCCACCACTGGGAGCCATTTTGGAACCCAGGGCCAAAAGTTCAATGTCATGTTCCTTGAAAACATTAACCATTGCACTAACCTGGGATGTATCTGGTGTCTGGTGACTTTTGATAATGTTGTCTCTTCATTGAGATGACAATACTTTCTATTCTCATTTTTTCCTCTACCCTTGGCTTCATTTGCTCTGAGGATTCCTGGTTGGAAATACTGTGGTTTTTCTTCTGATCTTTTTATCTGTGGTAATTTATGCCAATGAGATGTGTGCACTTCCCAAAGAGGAAATTTTTTACTCTGAAAGAATGGGCGCCTCCATGGAAATTGCATAACTAAAGCAAAAATTCATTTCATCCTTGGAGATTATTATGTCTGAGACTTCGAGCTGGACTAAAATAATTAGAATTTTGTTATAAATTATTACCATTATATTAGACTAATTATTTTCCCTTATAAATGTTTGTGCCATTCTATCTTCTTCTTATCATGGTGAATATTAAATGTTACCTAAACTTACACTGCCTTTTGATATTTACCTTCTCTTTCAATCTAATACCAATTTTGTTTTACAATTTTACAATAAAGATCTTTCCAACAGCTTAAAAAAAAGCCATTAATAATTTTCTTTGTCCACATGATGTGGTATGTGAATATATATATCAATGAAACTGTTCAATAAACAAATAAAAATATGTTCAAGGAAGGCCAAAATAACACCTATGCATGGCAGTGGAAAGAAAGAGATTGAGTGGTGAATCATTTCCTCTAATTTGAAAACACAATAAATTTAAAAAATGTATTTCAAAAATTTTCTGCAAAGTTTGCTTTCAGTAAAGCCAGAAAAGTAAAAGAATTATAAATTTTAATTTTTGAGTAATGTTTATATGTTTAAAATTAATGTTGGGAGTTGTATTGTCTGTATTTATAATTTTTCTACCTCTTTTTTCCATCAATATAAGCATGTAGGGAAAATTAACCATTAAAAATCTAATAAAAGTATATACATAGGATCACCATTTTCCCTTTCACCTCTGGCTCTGATATGGCTCTGTCCCCAACTTTTCTACTGGAAGGTTGCAAAATGTTGCATATTCCTTTCAGTATTGTAGATAATACTACAATACATTTTCATTTTCTTTGAGTCTATCAAGATTGTCTCCAGCAAGAGTCCTGAATTTGTAAAAAGTCCTACGGCATGTCAGATTTCAAGTTGGCAAATCAATCAATGAGTGGATATTTAGTAAAATACATCTTGCTAAAATATAACTTGGGAAAATAGAGAATAAGTCAGTTTCTGGCAATAGCATAAAAAATGAAGATTTAAGAAAAACACCTTGGAGAAGGCTCGACAAATGTTCCTCCTCAGACACAGGTGTCAAGAGAAAGCTGAATACTCATGTGGCTGTGTTCAAAGAGTCCCAGAGTCAGAACTGCTCCTCATGGGTCCCACAGGAATTGAGCAATTCCTCTAAATCTGAACCCACCCTTGGGAAGAACTGGGAGATTTTTTGGCACAGTTCAGTCAGAAAATGGTGTTTGGCATCCTCTCCTGGCCAAAGGCTCACAAAGGATGATGCTTCAGGCTCATTGTCTTTAATGTGTATTGTCAATAAAGGTACAAAAGGTAAAATAATTTTTTTTTAAATACCACAAGTGTTGGAAAGGATGTGCAGAAAGGCAGAGGGATGCTCATTCAGTGTTGGTTAGATGGTAAAATGGTGAAGGCTGCCAGGTTACCCCAGTTTCAAAAACAGTCTGAGAAAACCAGGAATGAAACTGAAACTTCCCAAGCAGAAAGCTGGGATTTCCAAAATACCTGCTCTGAAATGTGCTGAAGCTGTTTGAAATTCTTCCTTAAAGAGATACAGCTTGGCAAAGGGCTTACAAGCCCAAGGATATGAGAAGGCTTTGGAGACTGAAAAATTCCTCTGTCCAGTGTGAACAGCCATGGCTGTGATCACAAGTTTTATAATGAACTCTTGCAGCACATGTTTTCCAAGGGCTTTTGACCAAGCCCCAATCAATATGTCAGAGAATTGCGTGTGCTCACAGCTCATCCAAAGATGATGTGGAATGAAAAACAAACATGGGTATCCTGAAATCTGAATTTAAAATATTAAAAAAATATTCAGCATGGAAGATGATTAGCTCTTGGAGAATAAGTGCAACTGAGCTTGATACAGACTCATGAAGTACACTGAACCCTACACAGGGTATTTTTTTAAATTTGTGTAAACTCACTTGTCTCTTTTATTTATTTTTCCCAGTGAAGAGTGTATTTTGATGACAACTTTGCATTTTAAGAATCCTCAATCTTCAAGTTATTAAAAATTGAAATACCGTGAGTTTGGTGTTTTCCTAAAATGTATAATTATAATGTACATTGATCTAACAATACTTACTTAAAATATCCAGTGCTCTGTTTTGAAAGAAGGGGGAAAATTTTGTATACATATGATACAGCTGAAGAATTCATATTTTGAAAGCTAGTACATTTAACTACATATCTGAAAATTGGATGAATACTTGGTTGTTTATACAAACTGAGCATTTAAATCTTTTGAGACTTTAAAATAAATTTAAAATGGAAAAATGGAAAGTTCTGTTCTCTGGCTATGTGACATTGCCCCCAGACCTCTCTTTCTAAGCTGGAAGTCACAGGACTGGAATATTGGAGCTCTCAGGGGCAAGGGGTATCCTACAACAGCAAAAGCATTGGAATTTTATGGAGCATCTCTATCTGTGATCTCTAAATGGTAAAACATCTGTGTATTTTAAAGAATGTACCTTGTTCATAAAAGTCCCCCAATTTTTGGATTAAAAGAAAAACACTAGGGTTGGAGAGAATCTGGAGGTGGACATGGAAGCACTCATTCTCTGCTGGTGGGATTGGAAATTGGCCCATGGTACTGCAGCTGTGCAAGATGACATGACCATATCTCCAGAAGCTATGTATGGAGGTAAGAGCAATGTTCAGCATGGCATGAGGTACACCTGCCACCAGACTCTAAGAAGGGATAGTTCCTTAAGATAGAGAGGGACCCATGTCATGCCTGTTCAGATGTGGGTGCTAATGAGGAGGACTAACTGAGCAGCCCACTCACCCTCATGGCACCACCCCAAACATAGCCATTGAGAATGGGTGTCCAGGGTTCTTCACAACCCACCAAACTGGCAGTCCCAATTTTTGCCCATGTAGAAGACAAAGCATAGCCCCAGCCCCAACTGGGCCCCAACCAAACCAGAGGTACCACAGAGGGTACAACTTATGGGCCCATATAAAAATGGCTGGTAAAGGGTGCCCAAAAATGAGCAGAACAGACCCAGAGTGGGATTGCACACCCCTCCTCCAATGTTGGATGGGGTGGTCTTAACAACGTCTTGGGAATCCTGGGAGCCATTTGTCACAGACCCCCACCCTTGGGTTGGTCTGGCCAGCTTATACTGGTTCAGGTTCCTGGGTGGTGGTGGGCACTCAGAAAACAGGTGGACTCGGGTGTGGTGTGGAGGGTTGGAGATACTGGTGTTTCCCTTTAATTTTCTCTTCTGGAAATGAAGTTTACCATTCAGTCTGGAATCTGGGCAACATGATAGGGAGGTGGCAAAAGTGAAACCTATCAGAATCCAGGAGTAAGCTCCCAAATACCCTGGGCAAGCAACAGATGGAAGGGGCTGGGGTGGGGTATGGACATCCTCTTCAGAATTCCTATCCTCCTTTGAATGGACAGAATTTTTAAGGGAATTTAAAAGCCACAATCACCATTAGTCAGCCATCAAGTTCAGAAAGGAGCTAGTTTCTCCTCAAATCTGACACAACACACCTGCCATTTCTGGGAACAACCACTTTGCCTGCCAAGAGCACAAAAGGAGCTTTGATTGCACTCTGTGAATCAGAAGAACCAAAAGCATCCCATGCCCTGAGCACCTGCAAACATTTACTTTATCATTCACTCTGCAAACAACCTGTGAGCTTATGTTCAGGACTAGAGGCACACAACACAGAATTGAAACATGAGGCCAGGGTTGAGCTCAGTCAGGAGTTTGGTCCAGTGAATTCCATTCCTAGACCCCTGATCAAGATTCAACAAGTAGATTGGTCATAAGGGACCAGGAAGAGGGTACCAGACATTTTAGTCAAAATCTGCCAAGTCCACTTTAATTCAGAAATTCAACTAAAGCTGCAAATATCTAGCCAATGATATAAGGATTGAGTTGCTGATTAAATTATGAAGCCAAAATAATGCCCTCACAAGAAACATTCAATTGGTTCATCTGGGATACTTGCTTTCCTGAAAATTTGTTGGTTAGGGGAAAACAATCATTCTCTGGTTATTTTTCAAAAGTTGTGATCATACTTAGAAACAAGATGAGCTATTTTCCTGACAAAAAGTGGGACCTTCTTCACATGACTGTAGAAACTATGGAATCCCCTGAGACACGTTATTTTGGGGAAGCAACTCAGATGAGTGCAAGACTTAAGTCCTGGATTCCATGTTGATTTTTTGATAGGGATTGTGGACTCTTTCAGACCCAAGTATGTTTGAATCCATTGGCTCCTACTACATCTGTATCTCTTGGCTAAATTCAATATTTGCGGTGACCATGTCAGGGTTATGAAGTCACATTGCTTTGCATTTTCTCCTTAAGATAATAAAAGATAAATCATTTTCTTCTTTTCACATTGAACTTGTAGGTATTCAAAAGTAATAGAAAGCCATATCACACGGCCATGACTACCTGCTTGTGAATTTTGTTTAACTCACCTTGCAGCTTCCTCACTAGGCAAGGTTGCCAAGCAGAATCTTTAAACTGAAATGGAGCTGGCTAGATGGCCCCTGTCAGCACCTCTCATGGATTCTGTGAGAAGACATCAATGCTAAGTATTTTCATGTTTTCAATTCTTTTTTCATTTCTCATCATGCCACATCATTTGGTGAGAACCTGATTTAAAAATGTTTAAATTTTTTTCAAAATTATCTTTGAATCATGTACCATTTTTTTCATTGACTTTGAGGCAGGTCATATTGCAGGTCATGCACCTACTCCTCTTTTTATGCTGACAGATTCCAGAAGGCTGGAATTTTTGGATACCATGGGCAAGAGGTATCCTAAAACAACAAAATGGATAGAGGGAATTTTTTTTGGAGCATCTCTATGTGCAATATGGTAGAAGTCTGGTGTTTGTGTGTTTGGTAGGGTGGTTGGTTGGTTTTTAAAGAGCATTGTCAATAGAGGTATGAAAAGTAAAAATAAAATAAATTTTAAAAATACCCAAAGTGTTGGAAAGGATGTGAAGAAAGGCAGAGGGATGCTTATTCAGTGATGGTGAGATTGTAAAATGGTGAAAGCCACCACCACCATCTGGAAGAGAGAAACTTCTTCAAGAAGTTAATTATCAATTTGCACTATGGTTGAAGCAGCATGATTGACATACAACACCTGATGTAAAGAGGGAGTGTTCCATAAGAGGGAGTTGGATCTGGGTTGGAGCTGGTGGTCTTGGTCACACCCCTTGCTAGCCACTGGCACTTCCTGCCCTTGTCCAAGCCAAACCCCATAGCCCTACCCCTCCAAACTCCACCAATCACCACGTTTGCTTTCTGATGTATGTACTGTTGTCTACAGGGATCCCTACCTGCTTTAGACACAAGGAATGCTCTATACTGTTGTTCCCAATACATCCATATCCCTCTCCTGAAATAGTTTCATCTTACAGTGTCCATGTTAGGAAGCCAGGCAGTTTTGCTTTTTCTCTTTAAAGGAATGAAAGATAAATTATATTCTTAATTTCACATCTTATTTGGAGATATTCAAAAGGAAAAGGAAGCCCTACCACATAGCTGTCAGGACTATTTTCTTTTGAATTTTCTTTACCTCATCTTGCCACTTCTTCTGCAGTCTGACTTGCTAGACAGATACATACCAACAGCAAAAAGAGTTTCCTAAGTGGTCCATTTCTACACCTCTTGTACATTCTCTGAGAAGAAAAGAAACACCCTTATGCTTAAGTAGCTGTCTTCATTTTTAACTTGTCTTCATTTGTCATGATGCCCCATAATTTGGTTTCTCCCTAAAGAAAAAAAGTACAAAAGATAAAGAATAAAACAATGGCACAAAAAACTTCATCCTTGGAGGGTTGGTGGCCCACATCCCCTTCACAGGCCAATGCTGCCCTTCAGAGGCCTATGCTGCCCTCTGCACTCTGCAGCCAAGAGAAATATTGGATTGGAAAAGCTGCCTCACTGCGAGTGAATCTGGGGCATTCTGCCTGGGGTACTGATTTCTCTTGGACCACAAGAGTCAGGTGACACCAGTTTCAAAAACAGGCTGTGAGAAGTAGCAATGAAACCAAAACTTGCCAAGCAGAATGCTGGGATTTCCAAGTTACCTGCTCTGAAATGAGCTGAATCTGTTCAGAAATTCTTCCTTGGGGATAACAGCTTGGTGAAGGACTTACAAGCCTAAGGAGAATATGAGAAGGCTGTGGAGCCTTTGAAAAATGCCTCTGCCCTGTGTGAACAGACACAGCTGTGATCACATTTTATAATGAACTCTTCCAGCACAGGTTTTCCAGGGACTTTTGACCAAGCCCCAAACAATTCTTCCGAGGATTGTAAGTGCTCAGATCTCATCCAAAGATGATGTGGAATGAGAAACAAATATGGGGATCCTGAAATCTGAATTTAAAAAAACAAGAAAAATACTGAGCATGAACGATGAATAGCTCTTGGAGAATAAGGGCAACTGTGTTTGATAAAGACTTGTGAACCACAGTGAACCCTTCTCAGGTTATTTTGTGTGTGTGTGTGTGTGTGTGTAAATCCACTTGCCTCTTTTATTTATTATTCACAGTGAAGAGTGTATTTTGATGACTTTGCATTTCATAGATACTCAATTTTCAAGTTATAGAAAATTGAAATACTGTGCATTGGTGTTATCCCAAATGCGCAATTTTAACGTATGTCTTTGTAACAACACTTACTTAAAAATGGCCAGTGCTCCATCTTGAAAAAAAGGGTAAAAATTATGTATACATATGAGTAGGGGAAGAATTCTTATTTTTAAAGCTAGTCCATTTTGCTATCAACTTGGAAACTGAATGACTACTTGATTGTTTATCCAAACTGATCATTTAAATCTTTTGAGAAATTGAAATTTATACTGTGAAAACATGATGTTCTGTCACATGACTAGGTGGAATTGCCTCCATACCTCTCTCTTTAAGCTGTAAGTCACAGGAATGGAATATTTATGCTATCAGGGGCAAGAGATATCATAAAACAGCAAAATAGTTGGAATTTTCATGGAGCATGTGTATTTGGGACTGGTAAATTTTAAGACATTTGCATATTTTAATGAATGAAACTTGTTCATAAGTTTCCCCCAATTTTTAAATTAAAAGAAAACTACTTGGGCAGGAGAGGATCTGGAGGTAGACAGGGAAGCACTTATTCTCTGCTGGTGGGATTGGAAAATGGCCCATGCCACCACTGCTCTCCAAGATGACATGGTGATATCTCTGGAAGCTATGTATGGATGTAAGTGTGATGTTCACAGTGGCATGTTGTACAACTGCTGCCAGACTCTAAGAAGGGATGGTTCCTTATGGGACCCATGTCATGCCTGGTTGGATGTGGCTCCTACCCAGTAGGACCTCCTGGACAGCCCCCTCACCCTCCCCAAACCACCCTAAACTTACCCACCAAAAATGGATTTCCAGGGCTCTGCACATCCACCAAAATGCGCAGACCCAATTCCCACCCACACAGAAGGCAACACATAACCCCAACCACAACTGGGCTTTATCCAACACAGGGGTACCCCAGAGGGTACAAATTGTAAGCCCATATAAAAGCAGCCAGTAGTGGGTGCCCAACAAACCAGCAGGCAGACCATGAATGGGATGACTCACCCCTCCTCCCATGGGGGATGTGGTGTTTTGTACAATGTCTTGGGAGAAACCTGGGAGCAAGTGGGTTACAGTCTCTCTCCCTTGGGCCTGTCTGTCTGGCCAGCTTACAATGATTTCAGGTTCCTGGGTGGTGGTAGGGGCACTCAGAAAACAAGTGGTGGCTTGGGTGTGGGGTGGAGGACCGGGGACACCTGTGTTTCCCTTTTATTTTTTCTTCTGGAAATGAAACTTATCATTTATCTTGGAATCTGGTCACCATGATGGGTATGTTGCAAAAGTGAAAGCAATCAGAATCCATGGGCAAGCTATTAAATACCCAGGCATGCAGCATGGGGAAGGGGTATGGGGTGGTGGCATGGTCATCCTCTTCAGAATTACTACCCTGGCCTTGAATGGACAGAAATTTTAAAAGGAATTTAAAAGCCACCAGCCAGAGTAGTCAGCCATCAAGCTCAGGAAGGAGCTAGTTTCTCCTCAAATCTGACACAACACCCCTGCCACCTCTGGGAACAACCACTTTGCCTTCCAAGAGCACAAATGCAGTTCCGGTTGCACCCTGTGAATCAGAAGAGTACAAAGCATACCACACCCAGAGCACCCACAAAATTTCACTTTATCATTCACTCTGCAAACTGCTGGTGAACTTCAGGGCCAGAGGCATACAACACAGGATCAAATAACAAGACAAGGGTTAGAGCCCAATGATGAGGTTGGTCCATTGAGTTCCAGTCCCAGAAACCTGATCAAAATTCAAGAGGCAGATTGGCCATAATGGGCCAGGAATAAGGTACGAGACATTTCATTGCAAAATCTGCTGGGTGCAATTTAATTCAGAAATTCAACTAAAGCCACACTTTTCTATCTGACAGCATAAGGATTGAGTTGAAGGTTAAGGTTTAAAGCCAAAATAATGTCCTCACAAGCAACATTCATTTGGTCTGTCTGGGATACTTGCTTTCTTGAAAATGTGTCAGTTAGAGGAAAGCATTCATTCTCTGGTTATTTTTCCAAAGTTGTGATCCAGCTTAGAAACAAGATGAGATATTTTCCTGACAGACTTGAAAAGTGGGGCCTTCCTCACATGTCTGTAAAAACTCTGGAATCCACTAAGACATATTCTCATGCTGAAGTACCCCAGATGAGTGCAAGATCTTACTCCTGGATACGATCTGGGATTGTTGACAGGGATCATGGCTTCCCAGATAACCCATGTCAGCACCTCTCAGGCTTTCAGCAAGAAGATAAGAACCCCAAGTATTTTTATGTAATCATCTTCCGTTTAGTTCTCTTTTCATTTCTCATGATGCCACATGATTTGGTGGGAACGTGATTTAAAAGTGTATGGAAGATTTTTTAAAATTCAGCATCGAGCCATGTGTCTTTCTGTTCATTGATTTTGTGGCAGGTTATGTGGCAGGTCACATTGCAGGTCATGACCCCACTCCTCTTTTTTAATCTGACTGCATCTACAAGGCTTGAATTTTTGGATACCATGGGCAAGAGATTTCATAAATCAACAAAATAGATAGAAGGACCTTTTTTTGGAGCATCTCTATGTGCAGTTCTGTAAAAGTCTGGTGTGGTTTGTTTTGTTTGTTTGCTTTTAATGTGCATTATCAATAAAGATAAAAAAAAATTTAAATTAATTAAAAAAATACCTGCAAGTGTTAGAGAGGATGTGGAGAAAGGCAGACGGATGCCCATTCAGTGCCATTGAGATTGTAAAATGGTGAAGGCCACCACTGGCATGTGGAAGAGATTTAGCCAGTTCTTCAAGAAGTTAAATATCAAGTTCCACCCTGGTCACAGAAGCATGATTGACAGACACCACCTGATGTAAGGAGGGATTATACCTTAAGAGGTGGTGGGATTCGGGTTGGCTTCAGTTCACCTGGTCTCACTCCTGACTGGTCACTGACACTTCTTGCCTTGTCCTACCCAAGCCTCCAAAACCCTTCCCCTCCCAAAACCAATGACCAACATGTTTGCTTTCTGATGTCTGTACTACTGTCCACAGGGATCTTGTCCTGTGTCAGACACTAGGAATGCTCTATCCTGTGTTTCCTATTACATCTGTATCCCTCTCCTGAATTAAGCATTTTCCTTTTACAGTGTCCATGTTAGGAAGCCAGGCAGTTTTGCATTTTCATTTTAAAAGAATGAAATATAAATTATATTCTTCATTTCATATCTTATTTGGAGATATTCAAAAACTAAAGAAAGCCCTCTCACACAGCTATCATGAGTTCCTTCTTGTTAATTTTCTTTACCTCATCTTGCTGATTCTTCAGCAGTCTGAATTGTTAGACAGATACATACAAACTGTAAAAAGAGCACCATAAACTGTCTATTTCCACATCTGTTGTGCATTCTGTGAGATGACAAGAAACGCCCTTATGCCTAATTAGCTCTCTTCATTGTTAACCTGTTTTCATTTGTCTTGATGACACATAATTTGTTTTCTTCCTAATGCAGAAATGTAAAAAAGATAAAAAATAAAACAACTGTAAAAAAACTTCATCATTGGAGGGTTGGTGACCCACATTCCCTTTGCAGGTCAACACTGCCCCCTACACTCCACAGCCAAGAGAAGTGTTTGGTTGGATTAGTTGGCTCACCACCAGCATAGGTGGGGCAATCTGTATGGGGTACTATATTTATTTCAACTACCAGAGTCAGTTGACCCGAGTTTCAAAAACTGGCTGCAATAGTTAGGGAAGAAACTGAAATTTTGAGTACCCTGCAGACAGCCAATATATGGCTCGTATTTTCTTATCCATTCTGTCAGCCTATGTCTTTTGATGGGAAGTTTAATCCATTAACATTCAATGTTGTTATTGTAAAGGCAATACTTCAATCCTTTCGATTTCATAGATCATATCTTAATTTTTGTCTTTTTTACCCTTTTTTAAGCCTTTCTGATATTCTTCATTTCTACACTCTCCTCCAAACATCTTTTTCTCTCTTTTCCTGGCTGCAGAAATTCCTTTTGTGTTTCCTGTAGAGCTGGATGCTTGTTTACACAGTTTCTGTTCTATGTTATATTAAACTCACTATCATATTTGAAGCTTTGTCAGAGAAAGAATTCTTGGTTGGTAGTTTTTCAGTACTGTAATTATCTCAGACCTCTGCTTTCTCATCCTCATGGTTTCTGAAGAGAAACCTGCACTAAATCTTACTGGATATTCCTTGTATGTGATGTTTTGCTTCTCCCTTGCTGCTTTCAGAATTTTTTCTTAATTTTTGGCATTTTTTATTCTGAATATTATGTGTATTGAAGTAGGTTTATTTTGATTTCCACTTTTTTGGGTATGCTGTGCTTCTTGGACACATATATTCATGTCTTTCATAACTGTTGGGAATTTTTTGGCCATTATTTCCCCAAATACTCTTTCTGCCTCTTTTCCCTTTTCTTTTCCTTCTGGAACTCCCATAATGGTATGGTGGTGCACTTCATGCTTTCATTCAACTCCCTGAGCACCTGCTCAATTTTTTCCATTCTTTTCTCTCTCTTAAAATTTGGCTGTTCTGTCTTGGTTCTTTCTTCTATGATTTCAAATCTGCTCTTGTTTGCCTCTACTGTATTTTTAATCTCACTTATCATGTCTTTCATTCCCATAAACACTTTTATTTTTCTATCCAAGAATTTAAATTTTTCTCTATTCTCACCCAGTATCTTCTTAATGTCTTTTATTTCTGTATGATAATGACTTTCAACTCCATGAATTGTTTTAGGATATCTATATGAGATCATTCATTTGGTGCTTCAAGTCCTGTGTCTTTACTGGGACTTTGATTTGTTCCTTTGCCTGAGTCATATCTTCCTTTTTCTTAGTATGGCCTGTATTTTTTGATGATGTCTTGGCATTTGATCATGATACCGAGTTTACTCTGATGTTAGTTTCTCTCTCTTGCCTAGGGATTTAATGTTAAGAAGCTGTGTGCTACCACTGTTCTTTGATTCTTTCTGGATATCAAAGATTGCCCCTGTTTAACTGCTCAAAGCAGGGTAAGAACCCAGTAATGAGTTGCAGTCTGGTTTCCAAGGACCTTGGAGAGGAAGGCAGTAAAGGTACCTATCTTTTAATTGATTAATTAATTAATTAATTAATTTCCCTTCTTTTCATACACATTTCTGGTCAGCCAGCAGATGATGGTATTTGGCATGCCTCTCAGCTCAGACTCCAGATGCTACGGATGAATGCATTCACTCTAACTCCATGGGTGGAGCAGAAGTGATGTCCTCAGGGTGGGCTAAGTTTCACAAACTTTCTCAGAAGCTGTTTTCCTACCTTAGCTATCCATGACCCCCCTCCTTCGGTGTCCTCAGCAAGAGGCCCAGGACAGTAAGGAGAGTTTTTAAGAAAGCAAATTATCTTTCATTCCCTGTGGGCTCTCAAGGCAAAAACTATCATGGCCTCACCAGGTCTGGAAATGTGAGATCCCTCCAATGTGGCAAACCAAGTTCACTGGCCAAAAATCTGAATTTGCTATAGGCTGTATCCCTCCCTCTACCTTATCTTGGGAAAGGGCCCTGAAACCCCCTTAATCTGCAGTCACCTGCCAGGTTCCCATCAATCACCTGCTCTTTTCTCTGAGGGAGGTGGAATGGGTACCAGCAGCTACTGCTGCATCTTTAGTAATGGGATTTTTCCAACCAGCTGAGACACCTTTCATTCACCCCTCTCCTGGGTGGTGCCTAGCCTTCCCTTGCTGTCCTTAGCTCCAGAACAGCACTTCAGACAGTCTCCACTTTTCCTCTAGCTATTTTTCTGGGAGAAAAATGATTGCAATACCTCTCCAATCTTCCATCTTCCAGACCATTATATTGGTCATGGTCTTTTTTCAATAGTAATCTTTCTTCCAAAATTAAGGCCTGCATGTCCACCCAACTAGGAATATGAATTGTAATAATGGAATTGAATATATTTTCCAATTTTGGGGTGTCTTACTGGTAACTTGGGACTCAATTCTTCCAATTGCACAAGTCTTAAGTGAAGACTGGAGTGTGTACAAACAAGTGGTCTCTTAGATGTCCATGATTAAAAGTCCCGACTGGCATCTGCCTAATGGGAATTATCCAAATGTGGTAGGCTCTCTGGCCAAATTTTATACCATTTGGGGTATGAGGTGGGAAGGCCATTTCAGGGGGATCTAAGGGCAGTTCAGAATCTCCTTCCCCTCTTCTCATTCATAAGGTGCTGGAGGAGTAGAAGGAACAAGGAACAAGTCTCACACTTTGTCTGAGGGGATGGCATCAGGAAGTAGTTTCTTCTCTTTTCTTGGTTGGCAGATTTTACTAGGCCAGTGACTTGCTAACATCACACTATGCCCAAAACTTTGATGTTGCAGTTTAAGATTATTAGCTAAAGCCATAAACATTAAATATATGCTATCTCACCCCATTTACTAAGTCTTTTACAATATATTTATAGTTGCAAAATAGCATATATTCAAAAGATATATTTGGTGGCCATTTCTGGAAATGCTTTAATTTATACTGTGTCTATGCAATTTTATTCAGAAGTATCTTTCTCTTTTTAGTCATGGGGGTTCATATCAAATTGTCCCCAATGTTTTAAGATGCCATCTAGAGGATCAGACTCCTCTTTCATTTTAGAGCTTTTTTTATTGCCCATTGTGGCTCCCTTCAGCTCTTGGGTGAGTTACACTTTAAAATTATTTATCAGAATTTTAGTACTCAACCAGGGTACTAATGGGAGGTTTCCTATACCTAGGGAATGGATTCTGGGGCAGAGCTGTAACCTACAATCCTAGGTCTATCCAGCTCTTAACCTAAGCCAAAACCAAGTACCAAAGTTAGTCTAGCCCCTTACAGCTTCAGATTTAAACCTTCATTTTAGAGAACAACTAATAATTTTGATAAGAAAATATCTATTCATTCAGGCTGCAGGGATACCATGGGATACCTGTTTCCTTCTTGACTGGCTGCTTTCAGAATCCTTAATGTGGAAGCAGAGGAATCCTGATCCAGGCTTTCAGAGACAAGGTGTTCCTGCAGCCACAGAACTGAGCTCAGGGATGCCTCATCTTGGGACCAATGAGTCCATCAGGCACCAATCTTCTCAGAGGTCACAGGGTCCCAAATGATTTTACAAACTTTAGAGGGTTCCCTCACAGATCCTTTGGGTCTATGGCCAGTCCAGAGAATTGACTACCAGAGAGTTTGGTCACTCTAGGAAATTGATGGAGGACATGGGTTTGGATGTCTCAGATCTGCCTCCCCAAAAGAAGGTAGAATGGTATTATATTTCCTTGTGTAGAGGAGGAGTTAGGGGTTGACTTAAGGACACTGACAGGTGGGAGGGGCTGCATCTTCCACATACTCTATAGCATTACATGTTTAACATGAAAAGTTACATGCTTGGTCATACATCATGCATGTAGAGAAAATGCCATCTAAATACCCCCCAGAGGTATACAATTTACTATTATACTGAACTAAAGTTCAGTGAAGTTCATTCTACTACTAAACTGAATCTTAGCTAGGAATAGGAAAATCCTATTACATGGATAACTAACTTTTGTGGTCAGCTACTGACCATAGCTACTCTACCTTGAATAGCTGGCTTTTTAAGTAAGACAATGTTAAGTTTGTGGGAGAAATAGGTGTGGCATTGCTGAGGAAACAGAGAAGTTTGGACCATTAGGGGGGTAAAGGAAATTCATGGACTGCTTCATTATGAGACAAACACCTGGATGGACAGGACAATAGGGAGTGAAGTTATCTCTCTGAGGCTCTGAATCATCACATCTTCCTGGTGAGGTCATACACAAGACCAGTTTTGGATGAAAAGTGAGTTGTGAGTTATAGACAAAGACCTTTCCTTGTTCAAACGAACTCTGTGGTCCATGCAGACATCCTGGTTCCTGAGAGGGCCAAGTCTCCACTTATACTGGCATCCTCCTCCTCCAGTTGGGAAGCCCCTGCCACACTGGTCACTTCTATCATGTCTTTATGCCTGGTCTTATGAAGTCTGTGGAACTGAAGTTGAGTGTATTACCCCAACAGATGTGCCATCTGCCTAATCTCCATGGGGCTTCATATCCAACTTCCTCAGGTATTAATTGTTGGGCTTCCTAAAACACAAGTAAAGAAACTATATTTCATGTAGATACAGAAAAACTGCCTCATGTAACTTCTTTTCCAATGGGATAAGGAGTTAATCCCACACCCATTCAGTTCCTCTCACAAAATGATGGCACTTTCTGAGATATTGATCCACTTCTTCCATGTTTACTTTCCCTTTGAATAGTATTGAAGGTTAATCAAGACATGCAACTTATAGTGAATTTAGATTAGAACCCTTGAGTGCTTGCTTTTGAAGACTCTGTGAAAGTCTATCTCAATAGACAATATTAAGAAAAAGAAAGTCAACATTTCTCCAGAGGTACAAGGAATGGAAGACTCAAAAGCTATTTTTAATCTTGTGGCAGCCATCATTGAAAACCTAGATTAAAATATGTTTTTCTCTTCAAAGTTCAATTGCCACATATGGCATGAGAGAAAGCATTTACCAATAACCAATTAATAAAAATAAATTCTTTTCTCTGCCATTAGATTGGCAACTTCACAGTACGAGGTATAGAAAGTTATAATTACAGCTTTCTCTTCCGCACCCCACTTTTTCATTGGTTTCTAATGTGATATGAATATGTTTGAACTGAGGATGAACAAATCAATTATTTATTCTGTAAATGGCTTTTTCACAAACAAGGATTCCATCACTGCTTATTTATAGTCCCACCCAAATTTACTGAGATGGATTTCCTTAGAAATTTTAATATTCATGTATTACTTAGCATTCATAATCACATAATTTTTGCTTCAATGTCTAAATAAATACTATTGAAAATCAAATACTCCTTAATCCAACACCTAAAGCCACACTGCTACATATTTTTCCATTGTACTAATTCCCTGAGGGAAAACTGAGGTCAAAAATGGAATCCCAACCAAAAATCCACCTGTGAGAGTACTGTCTACCAGCAGAGCTCAGGTTGGTGGCAGCTGGGCAAACTCTGCTGGAAGCAATGTTGCTTCCAGGATTAGTGAGGAAGAGTATGTGAGAGATGTATTCTTTCCAGACAGGTATTTATGGTGATCAAACCTCATGTGATTGGACAGTATGTCTAATCAAATCAAGTGGATCCAATCACCTTTGGTCTTTTTGCCATTTCCCACCATTTACAAAATTTCAGTAGCAACCTGTTTGTATTTTAACAATATAGATTTTATTCAAGTCCACAAAATGTGCATATGTCAATACACTTAATCTTTCTACACCTAGCCTTTTGGCTCAAATAGTTCCTTGAAAGTCTCCCTTTGGACACATATACTGTAGCCTAGTTCGTTCACTTTCCCTGTTGTTTAGCACTGATTTGTATTATATGTGAATTTCTTATTTAATCCCTTCTCCTTTTGGTTGACATTTGTATTCTTTCCAACTTTTCTCTTCCATTAGCTATACTGTTGTGGATATTTGTGGGAACATACCCTTATTGATATGAAGAGAATGTGAAGAATGGACAGGCTAGATCTTTGCTTTGGGATATTTTCAAATGTTATCCAAGTGACCATCATCTCTTCCAAGTGGTTAGACAAAGCCCCACTGACACTGGAGGAGAGCCTCTATTTTTACATATTGTGGCCCCCTGGGTAGAATTTGATTTAAGGAATTTTATATATGTGAAATTGTATTGATTATTTATTTGCATTTTATTTATTTTTCATAGTGCAGTTTATAAAATTATTTACCACATGATGTTACTAATCTGAATTGTCTGGTCATATTCCTTTTGTCTATATTTGTTTGTCATTTTATTTTTGGCTTTGTATTAGTAGATATTTTATTTTCTAACTCTTGTGGATACTATTATTTTCTTTTTTTTTTTTTTAAAGATTTTATTTATTTATTCATTTATCTCCCCCTTGCTGCTTGTGCTCGCTGGGTCAGCTAACCACGCTGTGCGGGCAGGCTTGCCTTCACCAGGAGGCCCCGGGAACCGAACCCGGGGCCTCCCATATGGTAAACGGGAGCCCTACTGATTGAGCCACAGCTGCTTCCCATATTATTTTCTAAGTGATACTATTGTCAATATATTTTCCCTTTCTCTAGCTGGTCTTAAATTCTTTTGTCAGATAGACTTTATTGATTTTTAATGTTGTTGTGAGTTTAGTATTAATTTATAAATTCTAAACTGGTGTGAGTCTGGTGGAAGTGTTCAGTGATCATCTCATTTATTCATGTAGCAACTATGCCTTGAGCACTCACCAGGGCCACGTGTGGGGTTTTAGGCCTTGGGTCCAGTCGTGAAAATTATCACCTCACTCACTGATTTCCAGGATCTCAGAGTCTTGAAGTAGAGGTAGAAAAAAGTAGTAAACAAATTCATGTGAAATAGAAGTGCAAGTGCCATAGTGAAAATCCAGCAGGATGTTGCAAGGGTGGGATGTGAGACAATAGGTGGGTAGGCCTGTAAAGTGTCCCTGAGGTGACATTTATGCTGCAACTAGAATGAGTAAAAGGAGTCATCCCTGCACAAGTCGGTGAACAGTGTGCCAGGAGAGGACACAAGTTAGCAGACTCTGGGTCTAAAGTGAGTTTGACCTGAGAGGAGGCTAGAAAGGTGGCCATTGTAGATAGGGAGCTTGGGAGGAGAGGTGGGGAGGGAGGGGGCAAGTCCTGGGGCCTGGTAGATTATATTAGCTATCTATTAGTATATGAGAGCACTATGCCAAAATTTAGTAGCTTACAACAACAAATGTTTGTTATTACACAGCTTCTGTGAACAAAGAATTCAGTCATGGCTAAGCTGTGTGATTTTGCTCCAATATCTCTCCCAAGACTCAAGTCGAACTGAGGCTTGACTTTGGAAGGGCCTGCTACCAAATTCACTCATGTGTTACTGGCAGGATTCAGTTTGGACTGAAGGCTTGAATTCCTTTCTGTCTCTTATCTGGGCCCTCCTTCAGTTTCTTTCAATATGGACCTCTGCATATCATAGCCTCTTTCTCCAGAGTGAGCTATAAGAGAAAGAGATTAGAGATAGTGATAGAGAGAGATAGACAGTGATCAAAAGAAAATAAGCAAGACAGAAATTACAGATGTTTTTATAATCAATCTTGGAAATGATATATCAGCAATTTGGCCATATTTTATTGATAAGAAGAGAATCACTAAGTCCAGTTCACACCTAAGAGGAAGAGATTAAACAAGAACATTCATACCAGGAGGCAGAGATCCTTGGAAGCTATTTGGAGGCTTTCCACAACATAAACTAAAAGGAGGCACTTAATCTGACTCTAAATATAATGGGTAGCCATTGAAGGGTTTTCATTCAGATGGTGATATCTGATTTTCATTGAATTTCAATGCCATTATGTTGGAGACTGGGAAATGAAGCCAAGAAGATAAGTTACTTTCTTATGATCATACCATCAAGAATCAGCCTCGTTCTTGAAACCAGTCCTATATCCTCAATACTGGGATCCTGAATTTCCCAGGTCTTTCCCAGGGACTGCAGGGAGGAGAGTGTTTGTGTAACTTTAGAGTTAAATTGATGACATGTGACAGGAGGCTGAAGAGACATCAGCTTTAGGAGAGGTTTTATCCATAGAAGTGGGAAAGGTAATGGGTTCCCATGAAGTAAACAGTCTTCCTTGGAGGTATAACCCAACAGAACTTGGAACCCTGGTAACCAGGCATACACATTCTAGAGAAAGCCCCCAACCCAGCTCACTTGGGCAGAGATGCTGGGGAGAACAAGGTGCTTTCTTGCTGTTTCCTAATATCCCAAGGCTCTCACCTCAGGAAAACTGGAAGTGTGAGCCTTTTTCAAAGCTGCAGGAACTGGAATAACCCCCAAAACAGTAGACTTTGGTCCTTTACCAGGAGACAACTGAAGGTAAGTTAGAGATCACAAGGCAGTGAAATAAAGGCTGGGTAAATATTCTGATCCTTTCTGGGCAGCCCCACAACATCTCCCACTCCCAGTGTGCCTGAGATGGGGTGTCTGGACTGCTGTAAGAGCATGAGGAGTGGACAGACCCTGGGCAGGAGGTGGTTTTCTAGGAGGTCGACAGCATGGTTGTCCCATCACGTCCATAGCCTGCTCATGGCTGCCAGGGTGAGAAGGAGAGTGCTGGGGTTGTGATCATCTGCCCAGATGTTAATCTTCAGACTTGAAGCCATCACTTCATCTCTTTACCTCATGGGCTGGAGGTCAGTGCAAGTAGAGTTCTGTTTCTAATCTGGGGAGAAGAATTTCCTATGGAGTCCTACCTGTGGCAACAGCCAAGCAGGGCCCTGATGACCAACTGATAAGGGGAGTGAACTTTTGGTCAGGTAGGAGGGCTCCTGTATTTACTAAGCAGTGGGGAATGTGATTGGAGGACTATGACTGAGGAAGGGCAAGACTGAACCTTTTGCCCACACATCAGATGGTTCCCACTAAAGGGATAATCCTAGGGGCTTCCCTTGTAAGGGAAAAATTGACAGATCTACGGATGGTGCCCAGGGCACCTTGGGGAGAAAAGGGAGGCTGGCATCTCTGAGGCAGCCTTGGGAGAATGATCCCCACTACCACCAATTATAGGTCATTTTTGCACCATCACTGCCTATCCCCACACACAATCAATGGTCAAGACAATGAGAAATTTGCTCAGAAGTCTTCTTGATACCTCAGTCATGGGTGCATGTGGGTATGGACTAGGTTGTACCTCTACCTGTCAGGAGAAGAGTGTTGGTGGGAAGAAGAGATCCACTTGTCAGCTGGAGAGAATAAGACAGCTACACGTTGAGGACACAGGGAGGTCTGCAGCAGGAAAATGGATTCTGATTTTTTCCCTCATCTTCCAGATTCTTATGGATCATCTACATGACACTCCAGGGCATAGCTGAGACAGGCCATCAGAACTCCTGGAATTCAAGTTTGAAAGGATTTTCACAGGGCATAACAACCTCCTCTAAAATCTGTGGGTCTGAAAATACACATTAACAAGGACTATTTCCTAACCTAGAAGAGTGGCTTCTTCTGTACAGCTTTGAAGAAAGAAGGAATATATTCTGCTTCTGGTGCAGTTGATTCTATGACCACCATCATAGCTTTCATGATGAGTTTTGGAATTGCATCAGCAATAAATTGGGGAGGGGAAATGTAAAAATATCAAAACACAATGTGGAAAGAAAAAAGGCCAGAGAAATATTGTTAACAACTGACCTAAGGTCAGGCAGGACTCTGCATCCTCAATCCCCCTCTGGGTTCCTGTGCTCCATTCTTTCTCTTAGATTTGGATCCTTCTGGGATCCTGGTCTCTGACCTCAGAATTCCCTTTCCTGCTACATTCATTCTGTGAGAACATTTGTGATGCAGCTTCCAAAGCCACAACTGACCTCATTTCATAAGTTTTACTCCTCCTTGTAAACTAGGATTTCCAGCATCCCTGAAATTCCTTTCACAATTCGTTTTAACCCAGAAAATCTCCAGAAGGCTGTCTGCCTCTCTGTTAGGTCCTTGGAGGCCACTGCCCTCTGACTTGGCCCTGATGATTCATGGTGAGCTCTGGTATTTGCATATGTCCTTATTCCTTACCGTGGAAAGAAAACTCACACTTCCTCACTGGCCAAGATGATGTTGTGGCCATTTGGTTCTCAGGTCCACTGTCTGAAGAGTTTTACCAGTTTACACGCTGAGTTGTGTTGTTACTAATATATCCTAAAAGAGACACCAGACCCCAAGCCCTTAGAGCTCACATCCCCTGGGATGGTGGTGGTTTTCTCCAAAGTCTGGCACTGTGGTATTACACTGAGGGTAGGAACTTGTCCACTGGGGAGAGTTGAAATATGTGACATGTCAGGGGTGGGGGAAGGAGGTCATCACCAAGACTGATGACCCACAGGCACACAGAGAACAGCATTTCTAATTAAACATTGCAGCCCTTCCAATCCAAGTGGTAAAGCCCCTGCCCTAGCCACCTGAGGGCCCACTCTGGTCTTCCTAATGATCTGGACCTAAAGGGTTAACCCCTGGTCCTGCCCTGCACCTCCAGGTCCCTGCCCCAGCTTCTAGCCTCAACCTTGATAAATATGTTGATCATCATCCCTTGGCTTCATCAAGAATGGGAAAGTCCAGATCAATTGTGAGGTGAATCTGAGTATGCAGTTCTGGACATTTCTCAGTTCTCCCCCTTTTCCCTTGGGCTCAAGGTGTCATCCAGACACCCTTGGCAGCCTCTTTAGGACAACAGAAGGACAGCACAAACTCTGGCTTCCAAAAGCTGAGGCCCTTGGTAACATGTCACAGCCATCCATAGAGGTGATTTGTTGAATGAATCACAGGTATGGATGTGTTTTCCCCTCAAAGACAGAACTGCCTGGTCTCAAAGCTAGTCCAGGACATGGGGGAAGGGATTGCTATCTGAGGAGTTTCACCTACATAGCTGTGAGGCTCCTGAGAGCAGAGACATCGTGCAGAATCATGTAATAAATCTAGTGCAATATGATATGACAGAGGATGATTTTGACTGCATCTTTGGGCTTCCACTGGCTGAGGGTGCAGTGAGAGTCACCCAACAGAGACCCACTTTTAGGGGAAGAGTCCATCTCACTCAGTGTCTGACAGGGAATCCTCCATTTACACTGAGACTCCTTGACCAACCAGAACGCCCAGCTGACCAAGGTAGTCATGCAGCAGCCCAAGACTCCCCCTGCTCAGGCCTTGCCAGGTGGGAAAGCAGGGCCCTTCTAGACTTGATTCCCCATGGGAAGTAGTTACATTCATTTCTGGCAGAAAGTAAGTGTCCCAGCAGTGACTGTTGGGCCAGGGGAAAGGAGGGAGTGGGGTGGCCTGTGGTCTCCTGGGGTTATTCTTCCTCAGGAAAAGATGCCCTCTCCAGCAACTCTAGGTTTCAAGTCTCTTGCTGTTAGAAATGTGGTCCCTTTTGTCTGGCTTCTTCATGAGGGTTGGTGTTTTTTTTTTTTTTTTAGTGCTCCATTCTGACAGAACCCTCCCCCATTGGTTCAGGGGCAAGAAATCGGCAAAAGCATGGGTTAAACTCCAAGGCTTTAGAAATGTCCACTTCCATCTACTTGAGTGCACAAAGATATCTATGAAGAGTCCTAAGGAAAGGAGGCCTTTCTCCCTGACCACTTTTGACTGATGGCCACTGGGCCACCCTGTCACATGGACTTCTCAATCTAAATTTGCATCAAATCATCCTGAACATTGACTGGAGGCTCTGTAGGGGAGGTTGAGTTCTATGTCTGCTTCTGTACCCACTTGTCAGCTTCTGTGCCAACTGAGGGCCTGACCAGCAGAGCTGTTCCTCTAGGGCTGTTGAGTCTCATAGTTGTGCTGAATGACTAAGGGCCCCCTCCCTAATCACATGTGTTTTTCCATAGGGACAAATCTCTGCAGCTATCCAGAAATTAACATTGATACATTAACATGGAACTCTTTGTAACATGTTCCAAGGTCAGGCAGTGAAAACCCTTCCACCTCACTCTGCATTTTTAGAATGTTTTGGGCTATTTTAGATCACTTTCCACTCCAAAAAAATTTCATAATTTTATTTTCTATTTCTGCAAAGTGGGCTGTTGGAATTTTGATTATTATTGCATTGAATCTAGATATCAAGTTGGGCAGGATTGACATTTTCATGATATTTAGTCTTCAAATCCGTGAACACAGAAAGCCTTTCCACCTGCTTAGGTCTTCTTTGATTTCTTTAGCAGTGTTTTGTAGTTTTCTGAATATAGGCCATGTACTTCTTTGGGTATATCAATTCCTAGATACTTTAGTCTTTTTTTTATTTAATATAAATGGAATTTTTTTCTGATTTCCTCCTAAAATAGTTCAACACTAGTGTACAGAAACATTACTGATTTTGCATGTTGTTCTTGTATCCTGCCAATTTGTTGAACTCATTTATTAATTCAAAAAGCTTTATCATAGACATTTCAGAATTTTTGAAATATAGCATCATGTCATCTTCAAATACTGAGTTTTACTTCCTCTTTTCCTGCTTGGATGCCCTTTACTTTTTCCTATTAATTGCTATAGATAAAACTTCTAACCAAATGTTGAATAACAATGGTATAGTGGGCATCCTTGTCTCATTCCCTATCTAAGAGGAAAAGTTTTAAATGTTTCCCCATTGAGTATGATGTTTGCTGTGGGATTTTCATATATGTCCTTTATCATATTGAGGAATTTTCCCTCTATTTCTGTTTTTATCAGAAAGGAGGCTGGATTTTCCTCAATGCTTTTTCTGCATCAATCAATATCATGTGTTTTTTTCCCTTCAATTTGTTAAAGTGGTGTGTTACATTAAGTGATTTGCTTATGGTGAACCACCTTTGCATACCAGGAATAAATTCCACTTGTTCATGGTGTATAAGTCTTTTGATATGCTGTTGGATTCTATTTACAAGTATTTTGCTGAGAATTTTTCCATCTATGTTCATTAGAGAGATTGGTCTCTAATTTTTCTTTCTTGCAGTATCTTTATATGGCTTTGTTATAGGGTGATGTTGGCAAACATTTTATGTTAACCAACACCAAATGTGTTGGATAATTTTCACTCTTCAATTTTTTGGAAGAGTTTAACCCAGATTCATGTTAACTCTACTCAAAACACTTGGTAGAATTCAGCTGTAAAGCCATCTGTTCCTGGACATTTTTTTGTTGGGAGATTTTTGATGATTGATTCAATCTCTTTGAATGTGATCAGTTTGTTAATTTCTTGTAACTCTTGTATCATCAGTGTAGGCTGTTTGTGCCTTTCTAGGATATTGTCAATTTTATCTAGGTTGTCCATCTTGTTGACATATGGTTTCTCAAAATATCCTCTTATGATCTTTTTTCCCCATGCAGTCATAACTTCCCTCATTTCATTTCTGATTTTATTGATTTGCATCTTCCATCTTTTTTCTTTGTCAGTCTTGCTAAACTTTGTCAATTTTATAATAATTGCATATTATCATGTAGATGACTGTAATTTATTTCAGGGTATCTCTTTTGATGGGAAATTTGGTCATTAGGGGTTAGTATTTCTTAAAGTACCACAAGAAGTAATGGAATAAATACAGGTAGTTGAACAAATAGAGAAACATTTTTTTATAGGATAAAAAAGTTGAATTGTTGACTTAAGTGGTATGCAAATTTTCAGATCTGGGAGATATTGTCAAATGTCTATTCAATGGTTGCACCCAATTATACCCTCAGCAGCAGTGTATGAGAAGATCTATTTCTCCCTACAGTACCAAATGCTGGATATTAGAATTTTTAAAACTTTAATAATGTGAGGTGATGGGAGACAAATGATAACTTGCTTTTATTTAATTTCAGACAGGATTCTATCACAGAAATGTTATGGGAAAGCCTTTGCTTTTTACAATATGGAAGGCCAATATCTGACTTGTAAATTACCATGAGGTAAAATATGAGATGGCATATATAAAGATCCCAATGACAGTATCTGATACATAGTAGGCATTAGTTCATTTTATGTCCTTTCATTCAGGCTGAACCTTATTCCCAACACTTGGTTTCAAGTGTTGTCACCTCTGAGTATGCTGTAAATATAAATAGGCTACAAAATTTCATTCAGGTACCTGAATAAAAATTTCCATGTTCAACAATGTTTCTAGAATTAGCATTTATATTTTGGAAGCCACCAAAGCTATTCATTTCAGTGTTTAGTCTTCCTGACTAATTATAATACTAAATGAATTGCTTCTTGAGGATGAATAGATTGATAGTTAGATGATAAATGATAGCTAGTTAGCTAATTAGATGGTAGATAGCTAGCTAGATGGATGGATGATAGGTAGGGAAAGAGAGACAGAGAATCTTATTATTTTGCACTTCCTATGAAGAAACTTTAGAATCTGACTTCATGTATAGGACTTTATGCCTTGTTTTAGGTCACATCACATATAAATGGCAACATGGAGCCATCTAAATTTTAGCAAACTGCTCTTACCATCAAGCTATTTAATACTTCTAGACTTAAACACAATTGGAATGCTCTTCTCATTGTGAAAAATCCATTCAGAGCAATAGACAGATTTCTGGTCTTTTCCTAAAATTTCAGAATATAACTGTAAACCACTTTTGCAATTTTCAGGCCAACATAAAGTTTGGATATAATTATGTTTACATAAACATTTTAATGCCTCTATTCAAAGTAAATTTATAATTCAAGTTCTAATAATTGTAATAAACTAAAGATCCTAGTCAAAATCAAATATACCAGGGAAGACTTTCATTAGATGAGGAATACTCTTGGTTAAATCTTAAAAGCATAATCTCCTTCTGAAAGCTGATGTACTCACACACTGATACTCACACACATACACATGTGTGCCTGTGTACGCCATTCACAAATAGAGCTTTAGCACCTACTCGAAGTAAGTCCAGATAACAAGAGTCTATTCTTCCTCTGAAACTTTTTCCTTAAAATCCAGGTCAGTATTTTAAGTTGAAGCCCTTTTCAATGTTTCCCTGGGAAATTGCCTCTTGATGTTAGCCAAATCGAACACTAGATGTCACTGTGTTGCAACGAAATTTGGATTCTGAATGTATTTTTGTTGAGCTGTAAATAAAGTGTTCATTTAAAGAAGGTGAGAGGTCTTTTAGAAAGGATCACTCTGTGTCAATGGTCTCGTAAATGCTCATTTGGACAAAGTATTCTGAAGTTTGTCATCTCTGGAGATTTACTTCGAGTAAACGCATGCATAAAATATGTGTATATTTTATTCCCTAGTGATTCCAATGATCATATTCAAATTTTTCTTAGCTTTGGGCCATAGCAATTGAGAGGAATTTAGACTAAACTAGTTAAGTCATTGATTCCCAAGCTCTTCATGGACCCTGCGACTCTCTCTTGACTTCCAGACTTCTCATCATGCAGATCTCTCTACCAGGTGTCCCACAGGTGTGACAAACTCATTATCTGTGATATCTTCCTATCTCTAGCTTCCCTAACTCCCTGTTTAACAGGAGCACAATAAAATCAACTTCATAATAGAAAATATCAGGCTGATTTTTTTTTACTGTTCTATCTTTCAGTTCTCATATCCAATGAGTCACTGAGACAGAATGCTAAGCTTGATCTTAGCCAAAAGTCCAAAAAGCTACTCACTGAGACCAATTCTAATTCACCTAAGTTTCTATGAGCTTAAGACCCTAATTAAGATACTCACACTGCATTCATTTCTGTTCTTGTAAGGCCAATCTCCTAGCTGATTTTTCAAGTGGAAGTTGTTCTATCTTCATTAAAAAAAAATAATAAAATATCAGCAAACCCTAGATCTAAACCTGTGTAGGCTCCCCATTAAAAACAGAGCCAGATCCAAACTCTGTAGCCTATGTGATTTGTTACAGCATGGTCAATACCATGTTTCCGATTTGTGTTTGCTCCACTTTTTTCTATTTGTTATCCCAAGCCTGGAAATGCCTTTATTTCACTAACTAGCCAACCTGTTGTTCAATAAAAAGGCAGTGGTCACCAGAGGCTCTGAGGGGAGGGAATGGGAAGAGGTGTAGCATAGGGCATTTTTAGGACACTGGAATTGTCCTGCATGACATTGCAATGCAGATACCATTATAAATTTTGTCAAAACCTATAAAATTTCATGGTGCAAATTGTAAACCATGCAAACTGTAGACCATGGTTAATAACAATGCTTCAATATGTGTTCATCAATTGTAACATATATACCACACTAATGAAAGATGTTTTAAATGGGGAAAAGTGTGGGAGGAATATGGGGGTATGATATATGGGAATCCCCTATATTTTTTATGTATTATTTATGTAATCTAAAGTTTCTTTAAAAATAAAATTTAACCCCCCCAAAAAAAAAAAAAAATCATGGAGGCAAGAAGACAGTGGAAAATAGTTTATCATATATTCCCAAATATGGTCCATAAAGAGGTGTTGAATTCATGAGTCTGTATGCCTTTCCCCTGGTGTTCAGACATCCTTAGAGCCCTCATGAGCACTTTTGAT
Organism: Tolypeutes matacus; assembly: GCA_026826555.1. Taxonomy (NCBI): domain Eukaryota; kingdom Metazoa; phylum Chordata; class Mammalia; order Cingulata; family Chlamyphoridae; genus Tolypeutes; species Tolypeutes matacus. The sequence continues at coordinate 2,546,826 of JAKSZT010050948.1, forward strand.
TACTGTGGCTGTTGGTAAAATTTGTCTTAGACCTGTGTAATATAACCTCCAGCATGATTTCCTGACTTACTTTGAAATCACTTGGCCATAAAAACTCTTTTAATTAATATTTCCCCATTTTGGTTAATGTCTTTTCCCAAATACATCACTGATTAGTGCTTGGTAATAATCCCTCAGTACCAGGGAGTTTCATCTCCAGGAATTATGTAACATGTTGGAGGGAAGGTAATGTGTTTATTTGCTGAGTTTGGCTAACAGAAAGAGACCATATTTGAGTAACACAGAGGTTTTCAGGAGGTAACTCAGGCATTAATTATAATGAAGCTGTTTCATTTTTTACAGGAATAAAGTTCATTAGTTCAAGCCTTAATATTGAGGGCTTTCATATAGGCCTCTTTTATTTTCCTTGGTGTGGCTTATATAGTCCAGAGATTTTTCCATTTTTTTGAGACATTAACAGGGCTTCCACAGGTTGGAAGTTTAATAGTTGGTTCACTATTGTTTAGGCTTATATCTATTGAGAAAACCTAAGTATGACAACACAAACCCATTCATATCCCACAGAATTGTGTTTCATGTGCTTTTTCCCTATATACCACTCCACTATCAGCACACTGTACTAGTGAACTACTTTGTTATAGATCTTGAAATAACATTCTTATATTTTTATTATTAACTACAATCCTTGATGACCCCAAAATTCATTGAGTTATAGATTATCCCATTTTATCCTCTAGCTTTCTTTCTAGCTTCATGGGTGAGTCAAGCTTCCTTTTCAAACACATTCACATTAACATTTTAACATTGTTAATTACAATCATGTTGCTGTGCCACCATAACTGGTGTCCATTTTAAAACTGTTACAATCAACCTAATTATAAATTCTGTCTGTATAATGCATCAGCTTAATAAATCTTTACTACTCTTCTATCTTCTGGTAACCTATCTTCCAGACTCTACCTCCATGTGTCCGCTCACTGTCCTTTGTTCACAGTGAGATCATGCAAAATTTGTCCTTTTTAGTTTGGTTTATTTCACAAAACAGAATGCCCTCATGTTTCATCCAGGCTGTTGCATGTGTCAAAGTTTCATTCCTTCTTACAGCTGAATAATATCCCATCATATGTATGCATGGCATTTTGTTTATCCATTCATCTGTTCATGGGTACCTGGGTTGCTTCCACCTTTTGACAATTGTGAATAAAGTTGCTATGTATAGTGGCACACATCTATCTGTTTATATGCCTGCTTTCAATTCTTCTAAGTATATATTTAGTAGTGGGATTTCCGGAAAACATGACAATTCTAAACTGAGCTTCCAGAGGAACCAGCAAAATATCCTCCACAGTTGCTGAACAATTCTACATTATCACCAGCAGTGAAAGAATGTTATTTCTCCACATCCTCTACAACACTTGTAGTTTTATGTTTTTTTTAATAGCAGCCAGTCTAGTAGATGTGAAATGATATCTTCTTTTAAATTTGATTTGCATTTCCATAATAAAAAGTGATGTTGAGCATCTTTCCATGTGATTTTTAGCCATCCATGTTCCCTCTTTAGAAAAGTTTCTGGTCAAGTCTCTTGCCCATTTTAAAATGAGGGTTTTTTTTTAAAAAATCTTTTTATTACTAAGTTGTAGGGTTTCTTTATATATCCTGATATTAGACCATTATTGGATATGTGGCTCCCAAATATTTTCTCCCATTGATTAGGCTGCCTTTTAAATTCCTTGACAGACTCCTTTGAAACACAAAAGTTTGATTTTGAGGATGTCCCATTTATAAATATTTTCTTTCATTGTTTGCACCTTAGCTTTAATGTTCATTTTGTTGAATACAGAATTCTTTTCTGGATGATTTTTAAATTTAATCTCCTTAATTATATCATACCACTACTTTCTTGTCTCCATGGTTTCAGATGAGAAATCAGCACTTAATCTTATCTTAATCATCCCTTATTTTTGATTGACCTCTTTTCTCTTGCTGGTTTCAGAAGTCTCTTTGGCATTTGACAATCTGAATAGTACATGTCTCAGAGTAGATCTGCTAGGATGTACTCTGTTTGGTATGCTGTGTTTCCTGGACATGTACCTCCATGTCCCTCATAAGAGTTGGGAAATTTTTGATCATTATTTCTACAAATGATCCTTCTGCCTCTTTTCCTTTCTCTTCTCCCTCCAGGACACCCAAAATTCAGATGCATGTGAATTTTGTACTGTTATTCAATTTCCTGAGATTCTGCTGGCATTTTCCCTTTATATCTATCTGTTCTACTATCAGTATGGGTTTGAAGTTCTATCATCCACTTTACTAATTCATTCCTCTGCCTGATAAAATCTGATTTTGTGTGATTCTAGTGTATTTTCAGTTTCCTCCATAGTGCCTTTCATTAACATAAGGTGTTATTATTTATGTGTTTACAACTTCTATTATAAGTTCACCCAGTGTATCCTTAATATCCTTTATCACTTCCCTCATCTCACTGAATTTTTAAAAGATATTTGTCTGGACATTTTCCAGATTGTTGTTCCACAATCTGGGTTGCATCCTGATTTTCACTTTGTTCATTTGACTGGGCAATATTTTCCTGTTTCTTAGTATGGTTTCTAAATTTTTGCTAATCTCTAGACATCTGTTTATCATGATGGGTTTATTCTGTTGGTCAATTTCTCTTTCTTGCTTATGTTTTTATTTTTGTCTCATTTTGTGTTAAAGTTCTACTTTGACACTTGGTTCTTATTATTCCAAATCTTCAGCTTTTACATATTTAACTGAAAAAACGAAAGAACAAAAATATATGAGAGAGGTGGATTGTGGGAATATGGCCAATGAGTTAGTCACATAGGTCTTAGATCTCAGTTAAACAACAAGGAAAAAGCCAGAGGCTGCCATGGGGACAAGCTGTGGGGCACAGCAAACCAGGACACTGCTTACCAAGTCCCAGAAGAGTGAGGGTCAGAGACATGAAGAAGGTAAAACAAGTAATCATAAGTTATTATCTTCTTAGCTGCTGAGAAGGTCTCCCCTCCCCCACCCCTGAAATATAAGCAAGGGTCAAACTCCTGGTGAATTGTATCTCACTGAGAGTAGAGCAGACATCTACCTTCATGGGAAGGTGCTCTGAGTCATCTAGGAGAGTCCCAGACAGATAGAGAAGCCAGGAATAATTGGGGATTTCTTACCTTGGTGGTTGGAAGGGGCACACATACCTGGCCCTAAGGGAAGACAGAGTAGGTGGAGACCCTAGCTCCCTTCTCCAAATGGGAGTGTGACAGCATATTCCCTGTGAGGAGGAGGGGTCTGGGAGATTGGTGAGCGATATTTTGTGGTGAGTTTAGCCAGCTGGTCCCCTCTTGAATATTAGAAGGGACCCCAATTTGAAAGGGAGAGGGTAGGGGTATTGCCTTAGGCTGGTGGTCATGCCCAATCACCTAAGTAAGGAGAGGAATAACATCAGTGAGGATGCAGAGACAGGCAGAGACCAGCACCACTCCAGCTGTCTGCAGGGGATGTAATCTGCCCAAGGTAAAGGGGACAGATAGCCTTCTGAAAGACTAATCAACACAAGGAGGCAGAATAGCTCTGTGGAAGAATTCCTGCCTAGCATATATGAGGTCCATGGATCAATTACACTCTATACCTTGAGAAGTGAGTGATTGAGGAACATCAGCAGTCTGAGAAGATACTTAGGGGCCTAAGAGAGATGGGTGCTTCTCTGTGTTTATTATTTTTTTCTTCTGTCTCCTTTTAAAAAAATGATTTGCTGCTGTCTTATATCTTGCTTGTTTTGTAAGCCCTTCTTTTCTTTATCTGCTTCTTTATTTTTCTTTTTTGCTTTCTTTTTTTGTTTACTAATCTATTCTACCTCCACTAGTTCTTTTCACTCTTTCATCTCTATATCTTTTGCTTTCCATTGTTCTTTCATTCCACCTCTTTTATTTGTTATCCAATTTTGATTGTTTTTTTCCTTCCTCTCTCCTTTTTTCTCTGTATACTTTCTCTTTTTACTTTTTTCTTTCTCTCTTTTCTTTTATTTTCCCCTCTTCTCACCATTCCAGCCTTTTAATTCATTCTATATATTTTTTCTCTATTCTGTTTCTTGTTTCAGTGTTTTTCTTCCACTTCCCTAATCTTATTCCTCTGTGTTTCTTACTCATGTTAATTTTTCAATTTCCTAGGTCTAATATGTTTGCTCTCCTACCTTTAACTATTACCATTACTATTAATATTTTTGTCTTCCTAACTCTTTCCTTTTCTCTGTTCCTATTTTTTTTCCTTTCAAAGGAACATAGACGGATCTCTCACACAAGAAACAGCTGTGTGGAAGCAAGGTCTTGTGCAAGTGAGCAGTTTTGGGAACCCATAGAGGAGGAGGCTTCAGTGTATCCATCTGGAGGGAACAGGATGAAGAGAAAATTCCTCAAGGTGCTGCAGGCTTGATTCTTGGTTGCTGTGTTTCCTCTTCCTTGAGTTCCCCTTTTCTGTATATACCAGTTTTATCTACCAATGCTGTCTCTTTTCCTTCTTTCATCATTCTATTACTGCTTTCTGTTGTAGTTCTTACATTCCAAATCTCTTTGTTGAGTCACCAATTTTTCTTTTTTAATTCTATAATCTATCCTGTTTTCTTTCATATATTAATTTTTTTTCTTTTCTCTTTCCCTCTCCCCTCATCACTCTGACCTTTCAATTCATTCTATATATTTTTCTCCATTTGATTTAATATTTCATTGTTGGCAACCCAGGTTTATATTCCTATTACTCTACACCACCTTCAAATGTTAAATGTTCATTTCCCAAAGTCTTATATGTCCCCTCTTCTAATAATTACTATTATTATTATTACTATTGTCCTTTTACTTTTCTTACTTCTTTCAGTTTCTCTGGCCCTAATTATTTCCATCAAGGGAATGTAGTCAACAGCAATGAAATTGAATAAGAGGAACAAAGTGTCAAAGAGAAAACAACACACACACACACACACAGCAAGTACAAAAACCCTACACTAATGAGAGAAGCTAACCAACTGAATAAACCCATCAAGTTAAAATATGACCAGACAACAACAATTACAAACCTATACTTACAATACTAAGAAACAGGAAGACATGGTCCAGTCCAATGAACAAACTAAAAACCAGGAAGAGGTGCAGAATATTGAACAATTGATCAAAATTGTCCAAAGAAATAACATGGAACAACTTAATGAATTGAAAGAAGACATTAAAGATATTAAAAAGATACAGGGAGAACATGCAGAAGAAATTTTAAACAAGCATAAAAAGTAATGGCTATGATGCTGATTAATGGCACAATCCAAAAAATCAAAAAGACACTGGAAACACATAATGGTAGACTTGAACAGGCAGAAAAAAGAATTAGTGATGCGGAAGACAGTATATCTGAATTCAAACAGATAATAGAAAAGATAGATAAAAAGATAGAAAAAAATCCAGCAGGGTCTTAGGGATTTAAATGACAACACAAAACACACAAATGTATGCATTATAGGCATCCCAGAAGGAGAAGACAAGGGAAAGGGGACAGATGGAGTGTTGGAGGAAATAAAGGCTGAAAATTTCCCACCCAATTGAGGGAAATTGATGTACATGTCCAGAAAACACAACATACACTAAAAAATCCCAACAGTCCTACTCCAAGACATATACTGATCAAATTGCCCAATGCAAAAGAGAAAGAGAAAATACTTAAAGTAGCAAGAGAAAAGAGAACCATTACAAATAAGTCATGCTTAATAAGATTAAGTGATGATTTCTCACCTGGAACCATGGCGGCAAGAAGGGAGTGGTATGACATACTTAAGGCAATAAAGGAAAATCTTCCAGCCAAGAATTTTCTACCCAGCTAAGCTATCATTCAAAAATGAAGGAGAGTTCAAAATATTCACAGAAAAACAGAAATTAAGAGAGTATTCCAATAGGAAACCTGACCTTCAAGACATACTAAAGGGAGTCCTGCAGGTTGGAAGAAAAAAATAAGAGAGAGAGAGTTGGAGGAGAGTGTAAGAACAACTAAAAAGACAAAATGAGAATTAAAAAAAAAAACATATTACATACATAACCCCAAATAAAATATGGCTAATGTAAGTAATTCCTTGAGAGTAATAACACTGAAGGTTAGTGGATTAAACTCACCAGTCAAGAGACACAGATTGATAGAATGGATAAGGAAATATGACCCATCTACATGTTGTCTAAGAGAAATCCTTAGACCTGGGATTCAAGAAAGCTGAAAGTGAATGTCTGTAAAACAGCCTTACAAGCAAACAATAACTAAAACAGTGTGGAAGTAGTTATACTAATATCAGACAAAATAGACTTTAAATGCAAAACAACTGTAAAAGACAAAGATGGATGCTATATATTGGTGAAAGAGGTATTCTTTCAAGTACAAAGAACAAGCATAAACATTTATGCACCTAACAGGGGCACCTCAAAATACATGAGGCAAATACTAGAAAAATGAATTAGAGAAATAGATGCCTCTACAATTATACTGGGGAACTTTAATACATCATTTTCATGATTAGATAGAACATCTCAACAGAGAATGAATAAAGAAACAAAGACTTTGATTAATACATTATAGGATCTGGATCTAATAGATATTGTGGCAGTTTGATGTAATTATGAATTCCAAAAATATAATTGGATCATGCTTGTAAACTTATCTGTTAATCTGGATGCAATTAGGTTATGATTAGGGCATTGAGCCCCGCTCCTTTGTAGGTGGGGAATCGAATATAAAAGGCAAGGCACTTAGAGGACTATTGCTGCTCCCTTGGAGACTGTGGCAGAGCTCTCCAAGCTAGGAATTCAGATTCCCTCATTTATTGTGTGATTATCCACCCATCGTGACCATGCCCCATCCCCCGATCCTTTGAATGATTTTGTATATCTTTCATGCATATTCGGTTGAACCAATCCCCACGAATAATCCCCCGCAGTACCCATTGTAACCCTTCTGTGATCCAAATCCTCCTTGAACATTTAGTCCATAAAATAATCAAATACACTTACTAGGAAAAAGAAACAAGTGTGATAAGCTTACATGCACGAGACAAACATAAGGAAACTCAGGGGAAAAAAAAAGAGAGAAGGAAAAAAAACAAATAATCAAACAAAGAACAAAACAAAATAAAATATAATTAGTGGATTGGGACATTCAAAAAATGGTCTACAGTGTGAACTGTGGTCTATGGTTGGTGGCAAGGCTCCAGGATATGCAAGTTCATTGAGGGTGGTGGGCCACACTTGTGGGAGATGTTTGTGTGGGATGTGGTGGGAGGTGTGGGAGGTGGGCAACATGGGAATCCCAGTGGGTTCCGTGTAATATTTTGGGTAATCTAAGCACCTCTTAAAATATATGTATGTATATATATGAACATTTTTGTAAGCAAATACACATATATGCATATATATTTATATATCATTTTGCAAATGTTTGTATGTATTGTGAGAATTTTGATTTTTACCCACAATAAAAATAAATAAATTAAAAAAAAAAAAAGGCAAGGCAAAGAACAGAGTTGAGGCAGTCTTTTGAGAAACAGTTTTGATATTGGAATGAAGGCCCCAGGAGAAGAGAAGCAAGCCATTTGCCTGATCGTCTACAGCTGACCTTGTGAAGGAAACAGGAGCCAGCTAACCTTGTGGAGGAAACAGGAGCTAAGCCCGGAGAGAAACGCAGCCCCGGGAAGAGAGGAACCCCAGAAGCCTACACGCTGGCAAAACCCGGCAACTGTCTTGTTCTAACACGTGGCAATGGACTGTGGTGAGAAAAGACACTTAACGCTTTATGGCCTGGTATCTGTGGACTTCTACCCCAAATAAATACCCTTTATAAAAACCAACCCATTTTTGGTATTTCACATTAGCACCCCTTTGGCTGACTAATACAGATATATACAGAACATTACACCCAAATACAACAGGATATGCTTTCTTCTCAAGTGCTCATGGATCATACTCTAAGATAGAACACATGCTAGGCCATAGAAAAATATATCAATGAATTCAGAAACATTGAGATTATACAAAGTAATTTCTCTGACCACAGTGGAATGAAATCAGATTTAAGTAAGGGCCAGAGAACCAGATGAGGCACAAAAATATTAAAGTTAAACAACACACCCTTAGACAAACAGTGGGTAAAGGTGAAATCTCAAATGAAATCAGTAACTACCTTGAAATGAATGAAAATGTCAATACAACATATACAAACATGGGATGCAACAAAAGCTGAACTGAGAGGGAAATTCATAGTCATAAAAACATATATCACAAATGAAGAAAGAGCTAAAGTCAAAGATCTAACTGCACACCAGGATGAATTAGAAAAAGAACAACAAATTAATCCTAAAGAAATAGAAAGAAGGAAATAACAAAGATTAGAGCAGAAGTAAATGATATAGAAAATAAAAAAGCACTAGAAAAATTAACAAAACCAAAAGCTACTTCTTCAAGAAGATCAATAAAATGAAAACACTTAGCAAGACTAACAAATAAAAAAGAGAGAAGCTGCAAATACAAAAATAAAAAATGAGGAAGAGGGTATCACCACTGACTCCACAAATATAGAGTGTCTAAGAGGATACTTGGAAAAATGACATGCCAACAAGAAGGATAATTGAGAGGAAATGACAAATTCTAAAAACTCATAAGCAGCCTACATTGACACAAGCAGAAATTGTTGAATTCAACAGACAAATTACAAGTAAAGAGATTGATTCAGTCATCAAAACCCTCCCAACTAAAAAGAGCCAGGACCAGGTGACCTCACAGGTGAATTCTACCAAACATTCCAGAAAGAACAAACACCAATCCTGCTTAAAGCCCTCCAAAAAGCTGAAGTAGAATTAACGTTGCCTAACTCATTCTTTGATGCCAAAATTACCCTAATACCAAACCCAAACAAAGATGCCACAAGAAAGGAAAATTATAGACCAATCTCTGTAATGAACCTAGATGCTACAATCCTCAACAAAACACTTGTTAATTGCATTCAACAAAACATGAAATGAATTATACACTATGACTAAGTGGGTGTCTTCCTGGGTTAGTAAGGATGTTTCAACATAAGAAAATCAATCAATCAATGTAATACACCACATAAATAGATCCAAAAAAATCACATAATCATCTATAGATGCAGAAAAAGCATTCAACAAAATACAGCACCCTTTGCTGAGAAAAACACAACAAAGATAGGAATAAAAGGAGTTTCTGAACATGATAAAGGTTACATATGAAAAACACACAGCTAACATCGTGTTCAGTGGTGAAATCATAAAATCTTTCCCACTAAGATTGGGAACAAGACAAGTTGCCCACCACCATTACTATTTAGCATTTTCTTAGAAGCACTTGCTCGAGCACTGAGGCAAGAAAAAGTTATAAAAGACATCCAACTTGGAAAGAAAGAAGTAAAAATTTCACTATATGCAGATGACATTATTCTATACATATAAAGCCCTGAGAAATCTACAACAAAGCTTCTAAAACTTATAAATGAGTTCAGTATAGTTGCAGGCTATAAGATCCATGCTCAAAAATCAGTAGCAATTCCATACACTAATAACAAGCAATCTGAGGAGGAAATCAATAGAAAAATATCTTTGCAGTAGAAACTAAATGGAAAAAAAATAGGAATAAATTTAACTAAAGGTGTAAAGGACTTATATACAGGAAACTACACAACACTGTTAAAGGAAATCAAAGAAGACTTAAATAAATGGAAGACTATTCCCTGTTCGTGGATAAGAAGACTAACATCATTAAAATGTCTATCCTACCCAAATTAATCTACAGATTTAAAGCAATTCCAATAAAATCAACAAAGCATTTTTTAATGAATTGGAAAAACTAACTAAAAATTCATTTGGAAGGGTAAGTGGCCCAAATAGCCAATATATACTGAAAAAGAAAAATGAAATTGGAGGAACCACACTACCTGATGTTAAAACATACTATATAGCTACAGTGGTCAAAACAGCATGGTATTGACAGAAGGATAAAAAAACCAACCAATGAAACAGAATTGAGAGATCTTATATAGTCCTTGCATATACTGTCATCTGATATTCAAAGGCCACCAAGTCCACTCAGAGAATGGCCTCTTCAACAAATGGTGCTTAGAGAATTTAATCTCCATATCCAAAAGACTGAGAGGAGAACACCATCACATACCTTATACAAAAATCAACTCAAGATGGATCACAGATCTAAATATAAGAGCCAAGACTTAAAGAACTTGGAAGATAATGTAGGGAAGCATCAACAAGACCCAGTAATAGGAAATGGTTTCATGAATTTCACACCCAAAGCATGAGTAGTGAAAGAAAAAATAGATAAATGGGATCTCCACAAAATTAAAAACTCTTGCACCTCAAAAGACATTATCAAGAAAGTAAAAAGGCAACCTACACAATGGCATAGCATATCTGATAGGAGCCTAATATCCAGAATATATAAAGAAATCCTTCACCTCAAAAATAAAAAGACAAACAACCCATTTAAAAATGGGCAAGAGTTTTGAAAAGACATTTTTCCAATTAAGAAATACAAATGGCTAAAAAGCACAGGAAAAAATGCTCAACATCACTAGCTATTAGTGAAATGCAAATCAAAACTACAATGAGATACAATCTTAAACCCTTTAGACTGGTGACTATAAAAAAACAGAAGACTATAAATGTTGGAGAGGATGTGAAGGAATGGGAACCCTCATGCACTGCTGCTGGGAATGTGGAATGGTCGAGCCAATGTGGGGCACAGATTGGTGGTTCCTCAAAAAGCTAACTATGGAACTGTCATATGATCCAGCAATCCCACTGCTAGGTATATACCCAGAAGAATTGAAAGCAAAGACAGGATCAGATATATGCACACTAATGTTCATAGCCGCATTATTCACTATTGTGGAGAGTTGGAATCAACCCAAACGCCCATCAACAGATGGATGGATAAACAAATTGTGGTACATACATACAATGGAATATTACACAGGTGTTACAAGGGAAAAAAGTGCTAACACGTGGTATAACATGGGTGAATCTTGAGGACATTATGTTGACTGAAGCAAGCCAGGCACTGAAGGATGACATTACATGTCCTCACTGATATGAATTAAGCAAATTGAGAAGACTCAGCTATTGTCTGTAAGATAGGTTTACAGGAAATAGAAAGGGAAAAGATGGTTGTGAGCCAACACCCATATGGATGTAATCTATGATAATTTGAAAGTGTGTACTTGCACATTGAAGGGATTTGACTGGAGAGTAGTGATAATTTTTGTTTGGGTGTTGCAATTTTGATAGGTAGGTAGATTGGGGAGGGTGGGTTGAAAGGTTCAGGGAACTAGGGGGAGGGTTGGGAGAGGGAACAGGTGAACATTGGGGATTTGCAGGTATGTGGTTGAAAGTACAAATTTTGGAATGCTCTTATGGCAATATGACAAGGAAGAGTTACTGGTTTAGGATGTTGGATGGGGGTGATCTTCAGGACAGAGCATTCCTGGAGCCGGCTTCTAGGGAGTGGGTGATTGATCATTTTGTCATAATGTGTTGTATCAGTGGGTGGAGACCCACATAAAGACCAGGAAGTTGTTCAACTCCCAACCTTGTGAAGACAGATTTTTCACTAACAGAGAGGCAGTAGTCTCTTGAAAGCATGGGCAGTTCCTACTTGGGGAGGACAAACCATTCTGTCAAGACATCAGTGTGTTTGCACATAACTATGAATCATGTCACCCAAGTGAAGCCAGGGTGTCACCATGGGACCCAAGGGGAGGGGGAGGGAGGAATAGAATAGATAAACAGGGGGTATTTAGTGGGCAATGGAAGTGTTGTACATGATCTTGCAATGATGGACACAGGCCATGGTAAATATCATCAAAATTTATAAGTGTATGGTTAAAATATAAAACATAATGTAAACTATTGACCATATTTAGTAGCTATGTTTCACTATTTCTATATCAGCTACAACAAATTGACCATGCATACATAAAAATGTATTAATATGGGAAGGAGGAAAAGGGGAGGATGTTGGGTATATTAGAGTCTCCTTTATTCTGTATGTGACTTTACTGTGACCTAGAAATTCTTTGAAAACAAAATGAAAAATAGCAAACAGTGGGTAATAAATGTAAGAAAATGCCACTTTACATACAGGACACCAGATATTACAGTGATGAAAGGCAAAAGGTCAAAAAAAATTTTTAATATTTTTCATTATTTTTAATATCCCAATCTTTATTTTATTTTAGTTTTAGTTTTGTTTTGTTTTTTTTAATTTTATGGGAGGGCAAGATGGCGTTGGTGTAGGAGGGCACTCACTGAGAGCTCCCAGAGCAGGGCAGATTGTGGACGGGGTCCTGCCTGGGGTCTGTGCTGTGGGCAAGTGGAGTGAGAAGCTTGGGACATCTATCTGTGCAGAACAATGGCATGGATTGAACGGTGGAGATGTGTGAGTTTTAAGCCTGCCTGTGGTGGTTAACACAGACAGCTGAGTGCCACCTTTAGTGGGGGGAAAAAAAGCTGGCTGCCAGGCCCAGGAGTCGTGGCTCCAAATGGCCCAGTGGGAGGGGGCATTCTCTGAGAGGGGGGCTCTGGCAAAGGAGCAAGAGAGCTTTATTTTCTGGGAATTTGGCTGCCTGGAGCCCCTTGCAGCCTGGGCAAACAAAACAGGTGGAGTGAATCAGAACCTGGTGGAGGGGAGGGGTGAATCTGTTGAGGGAGTTGATTTGCCTAGCTGCCCAGGGATAAGCCCCAGGCCCCATGGAGCTGGGGAGAGGGGGCACACTCCGAGAGAGGGAGGGTTCTGGTGGAGGACAGGGAGGGGATTTTTTGTCATCAATTTGGCTGCCTGGACCTCCTCATAGCTTTGGGGAGCAGACAAGCTGGCTTGAAGCAGCACCAGGCTGAGGGAAGAGGTGAACCTGATTTACCCAGCAGCCTGGTGACTCTGGAGCTCGGCACCAGAAGGGGCAGAGACGGCCATCTTTATCATTCTGCACTGACTAACTTCAGAGTTTCAGCTCCCCTGGGGAGTCCAGGAAGTGGGAAGTGCTTGATTAATTTCATTGAGCCCTGTTATGGTCTCCTCTGTGAGGGGGGTGGTCTAGAGGAGGACTTATTTTGGGTACTGTATTTCACCAAAAAAAAAAAAAAAAAAAAAAAACAGAGAGAGATGGTCACTTTAATAAATGAAAAATAAATTCTTTTTAGTTTAGTTTAATAGCTAAAAGCTGTTTCAGGACCTGCAAATAGAACACTGTGGGGAAATTGATTGATAAACACAAGTAGGCAGAGAGGATCCATGGGGACCCTTGTCCTCCTTAGCTTTGTTTGACAGCATTCCTGTGTGGTTGTTTGGTTTTTCTCTGTTTATTTGTTGTCTCTTCCTTTTCTTTCCTCTTTCCTCCCCCCCCCTTTCTTTTTTCTTTCATTTTTTAAAATTAGGTGCTGCTAGTTTGTCTCTTATTTGCTGTGCTTCTTCTTCAGTAATTTACCATTCTCTGTAGATATTAATTTTGTATTCCAAACTATCTCATATTGTTCCTTCATTTTTCTACCTTCTGCTCTCTGTTGTGGCTCTTATATACCACATTTTTTCATATGCCCACAATTTAAGGGTGTCAATTTCTATTTTATCTATTTTGTTTTCACCTTTTTAAATTAATATTAACTTATTCCTTTCAACCCTTCCTTTACTCTTTCTCTCGCTCTTCATAATTCTGGCCTTCTAAATCATTATATATATAGATTCCTCTATTTGGTTTCCCAGTCCATTGTAGGTACTCCACTTTTTATCCTATTACTCTACACTGCTTATTTGAGTTAAATATTCATTTCACCAAGTCTCATTTTGCCCCTCTTCTAACTTTTATCAATATTACTATTATCCATCTTCCTTCCTCACATTTTTCAATTCTTCTGGTCCTAATCTTTGGCCTTCAAGGGAACATAGAAAGAAGCAAGGAAATAAAATAGGAAGAAAAATTGTCAAAGAGAAAACTTAACACACATGCAGAACCACAAGCTAAAAAAGTCTAGAGCAGAGAGAGAAGCTAATCAAATGAATAAACGCATCAAGATAAAATGCTGACTAGAGGGCAACAAAAAATTACAAACAACACTGAGAAAAAGGAAAACATGGACTAGTCCAATGAACAAACTAAAAACCAGGAAGTGATGCAGAACATTGAACAAATAATCAAAGATATCCAAACAAATATCATGGACCAACTTAAAGAAATGAAGGAAGAGATTAAGGAGATAAAGAAGACACTGGGAGAACATACTGAAGAAATTGTAAACTTACCGAAAAAGATAACGGATATGATGGTGATCAATGGTACAATCCAAGAAATAAAAAAGATGCTGGATTCACATAACAGCAGATTTGAACAGGCAGAAGAAAGAATTAGTGATGTGGAAGACAATACATCTTTTTGTGTAGAACAGATACACAAAAAGATAGAAAAAATCCAGCAGGCACTAAGGGAATTAACCAACAACACAAAACACACAAATGTATGCATTATGGGCATCCCGGAAGGAGAAGAGAAGGGGAAGGTAACAGAAGGAGTGTTGAAGGAAATAATGGCTGAAAACTTCCCAACCCTATTGAGAGAGATGGATGTGCAGATCCAGAAAGCACAGCACACCCCAAATAGTATAAATCCCAACAGGCCAACTCCAAGACATATACTTGTCAAAATGTCCAATTCTCAAGACAAAGAGAAAATACTCAAGGCAGCAAGAGAAAAGAGAACCATCACATACAAGGGAAGCACAATAAGATTAAGTATTGATTTCTCAGCTGAAACCATGGATGCAAGAAGACAGTGGTATGACATAGTCAAAATACTAAAAGAAAAAACTTCCAGCCACGAATTCTCTATCCAGCAAAACTGTCATGCAAAAATGATGGAGAGTTCAAATTATTCACAGATAAACAGAAATTAAGAGAGTATGTCAAGAAGAAACCTGCACTTCAAGAAATACTAAAGGAAGTTCTACAAGTTGAAAGGGAAAACCAAGGGAGAGAGAGTTTGAGGAGAGTTTAAAAACAACTAAAAAGACAAAAACAGAAACAAAACAACATATGACATACATTAACCCAAAGAAAAAATGGCTGAAGTAAGAAATTCGTTATGAGTAATAACACTGAATGTTAAAGGATTAAATTCACCAATCAAGAGACACAGATTGGCAGAATGGATAAGGAAATATGTTCCATCTATATGCTGTCTACAAGAAACCCACCTTTGACACAGGGATTCAAGGAGGCTGAAAGTGAATGGCTGGAAAACAATTTTACAACTAACAATAGCCAAAAAAGGGCAGGAGTAGCTATTCTAATATCAGACAAAATAGACTTTAAATGCAAAACTATGTAAGAGACAAAGATAGACACTATATATTAGTAATAGGGGTAATCTCTCAAGAAGAGATAACAATCATAAACATTTATGCATCTAATCAGGGTGCCTCAAAATACATGAGGCAAACTGTGGAAAAACTAAGTGGAGAAATAAATGCCTCTACAATTGTAACAGGGCAGTTTAATACACCATTTTCATCATGAGACAGAACACCTAGACAGAGAATCAATAAAGAAACAAAGAGTCTGAACAATACATTAGAGGCCCTGGACTTAATAGACATATACAGAAAACTACACCCAAATACAGCAGGATTTACATTCTTCTTGAGTGCACATGAATCATACCGCTAAATAGACCGCATGATAGGCCACAGAACAAATTTCAATGAGTTCAGAAAGATTGTTATTAAACAAAGTAATTTCTTTGACCACAATGGAATGAAATTGGGAATCACTAAGAAACAGAGAAACAGAATAGGCACAAAGACATGAAAGTTAAAAAACAAACTCTTAGAGAAACAGTGGGTCAAGGAAGAAATCTCAAAAGAAATCAGTAACAACCTTGAAACTAATGAAAATGAAAACACAACATATCAAAAGTTATGGGATGCAGTGAAAGCAGTCCTGAGAGGAAAGTTCAAAGCCATAAATACATACGTTAAAAAAGAAGAAAGAGCTAAAATTGAAGATCTAACTGAACACTTGGAGGAATTGGAAAATCAAGAACAAACTAAACCTAAAGGAAGTAGAAATGAAATAGAGAACAAGATTGCCCTAGAAAAAATAAATGAAACCAAAAGTTGGTTCTTTGAGAATATCAATAAAATTGACAAACCCTTAGCCAGACTAACAAAGAAAAAGAGAAAACAGATGCAAATACACAAAATAAGGAATGAGCAAGGGGATATCACTACTGACCCCACAGAAATAAAGAGTATCATAAGAGGATACTTTGAAAAATTATATGTCAACAAGAATGATAATTTAGAGGAAATGGATGACTTTCTAGAAACTCAATAACAGCCTACATTGATGAAAAAAATAAATAGATGAACTCAACAGTCCAATTACAAGTAAAGAGAGAGACTCAGTCATCAAAAACCTCACTACTAAGAAGAGCCCAGGACCAGATGGCTTCACAGCTAAATTCTACCAAACATTCTGGAAAGAGCTAACACCAATTCTGCTTAAGCTCTAACAAAAAATAGAAGTAGAAGGAATATTGCCTAACTCATTCTATGATGTCAACATTCCCTAATACCAAAACCAAAGATAACACCAGAAAGGAAAATTACAGACCAATTTCTCTAATGAACCTAAATGCTAAAATCTTCAACAAAATACATGCTAATCGCATTCAACAACATATCAAAAAGATTATTGAGGTTGGTGGGCCACACTGTAGGAGATGTTTGTGTGGGATGTGGTGGGAGGTGTGGGAGGTGGGCAACATGGGAATCCCAGTGGGTTCCGTGTAATATTTTAGGTAATCTAAGCACCTCTTAAAATATATGTATATATATAACATTTTTGTAAGCAAATACATATATATGCATATATATTTATATATCATTTTGCAAATGTTTGTATGTATTGTGAGAATTTTGATTTTTACCCATAATAAAAAAAAAAAAAGAAAAAAAAAAAGATTATACACCATGACCAAGTGGGTTTCATCCCAGGTATGCAAGGATGGTTCAATATAAGAAAATCAACCCAGGTAATCCAGCACATAAACAGATTGAAAGAAACAAATCACATGATCACCTCTATAGATGCAGAAAAAGCATTCAACAAAATACAGCACTCTTTCCTGATAAAAACACTACAAAAGACAGGAATAGAAAGAAACTTTCTGAATATGATAAAGGGTATATATGAAAAACCCATAGCTAACATCATCTTCAATGGTGAAATCCTAAAAACATTCCCTCTGAGGTTGGGAACAAAAAATGATGTCCACTATCACCATTCCTATTTAACATTGTCTTAGATGTACTTGCATGAGCACAGAGGCAAGAAAAGGACATAGATTTGAAAAGAAGTAAAAATTTCATTATTTGCAGATGATATGATCCTATACATAGAAAACCCTGAGAAATCTACAATAAACTTCTAGAACTTATAGAGGAGTTCAGCAATGTTGCACGTTATAAGATCAATGCTCAAAAATCAGTAGCATAGGGAAGCGACTGTGGCTCAATCAGTAGGGCTCCCGTTTACCATATGGGAGGCCCCGGGTTCGGTTCCCAAGGCCTCCTGGTGAAGGCAAGCCCGCCAGCACGGCGTGGTTAGCTGACCGAGCGAGCACAAGCAGCAAGGGGGGGATAAATGAATAAATAAATAAAATCTTTAAAAAAAAAAATCAGTAGCATTTCTGTACACAAATAATGAGCAATCTGAGGTGGAAATCAAGAAATAAATACCATTTACAATAGTAACTAAAAGAATCAAATACCTAGGAATAAATTTAACTAAAGATGTAAAGGACATACATACAGAAAACTGTTCAACACTGTTAAAGGAAATCAAAGACTTACATAAATGAAAAATATTAACTGTTTATGGATAGGAAGACTAAACATCATCAAGATGTCTATCCTACCCAAACTAATCTACAGATTTAATGCAATCCCAATAAAAATCAACACTGTATTTTTTAAGGTACTGGAAAAACTAACCACAAAATATATTTGGAGAGGTAAGAGGCCCCAAATTGCCAAAGACATATTGAAAAAGAAAAATGAAGTTCGAGGTATCACATTATCTGACTTTAAAATATACTGCAAAGCTACAGTGATCAAAACTGTGTGGTATTGGTGCAAGGATAGACCTACTCACCAATGGAACCAAATTGAGTTCTGATATAGATCCTTGCATATACAGTCATCTGATATTTGACAAGGCCATGAAGCCCACTCAGTTGGGAGAGAATGGCCTCTTTAACAAGTGGTGCCAGGAGAACTGGATATCCATATCCAAAAGAATGAGAGAAGAATACCATCTCACACCTTATACAAAAATCAACTCAAGATGGATCAAAGATCTAAATATAAGAGCCAAAACCTTAAAGACCTTGGAAGATAACATAGGGAAGCAACTACAGGACCTTGTAATAGGAAATGGTTTCATGAACTTCACACCCAACCCATGAGCAGCAAGAGAAAAAATAGATAAATGGGATCTCCTCAAAATTAAAACTTCTGCACCTCAAAGGATGTTATTGGGTGGGAGAGGGTTAGCAGGGTCTTCCAAGTACTTTTAGCCCCCACTTCTAAACGTACACAGCTTCCCAATAAAAGGTGGGGAGGAAAGAAAAAAAAAATAAAGAAGAAAAAAAAAAAGAAAATTAAAAGGCAGCCTACACAATAGGAGAAAATATTTGGCAAACATAAATCTGATAGGAGATTAACATCCTGCATATATAAAGAAATCCTACACTTCAAAAATAAAAAGACAACAAACCCATTTAAAAATGGGCAATTGATCTGAAAACACGCTTCTCCAAGGAAGAAATACAAATGGCTAAAAAGCACATGAAAAAATGTTCAACATCGCTACCTATTAGGGAAATGCAAGTCAAAACCACAATAAGACACCATCTTACACCCAACAGAATGACAGCTATTTAATAAAACAGCAGAATTTAAATGTTGGAGAGGATGTGGAGGAATAGGAACCCTCATCCACTGCTGGTGGGATTGTGGAATGATCCAGCCACTGTGGAGGACAGTTTGGCAATTCCTCAGAAAACTAACAATAGATCTTTCGTATGATCCAGCGATTCCACTACTGGGTATATATCCAGAAGAATTGAAAGCAAAGACACGAACAGATATATGTACACCAATGTTCATAGCGGCATTGTTCACAATTGCCAATGTTGCAATCATCCCCAGTGCCCATTAACAGATGAATGGATAAGCAAAATGTGGTACATACATACAATGGAATATTACTCAGCTATTAGAAAGAATAAATTGCTAATAACATGGATGAATCTTGAAGACCTTATGTTGAGTGAAGCAAACCAGGCATTGAAGGATGAACAGTTTATGAACTCACTGATTTGAATTGAGGAAAGTTAACTGTCTCTGAGAACCACTGTCAGAAAGATAGTTTAACAAGGGAGAGAGAGTGAAGGGTAGTTTGTGAGACATTACCCATATAGACATAATATACGGTAAAGTGATAGAATATAGTTGAATATTGAAGGATAGAACAGATGGCTGTGAGCCATCATCCATATGGACATAATCTATGGTAAAGGAATAGAGTTGGATATTGAAGGATAGAACAGATGGGTAGTGATATTCCTGGGTTTGGTGGTGCAGGGTTGACAGGTGGGTAGATTATGAAGGTCAGTTTGGAATACCCAGGGCTTGTAACTATGAATCTTGTCACTCCATGAGTTAAGACAGGAGAGTGTCATATGCCTCAGGGAGATGGGGAGGAAGGAACAGTTAAGATCAAATGGGGTATTTAGTGGACATGGGAAAGGTTTTCATTACCTTAGAGTAATGGACAAAGGACATGGTAAATATCATCAAAACTTATTAAACTGTACCATCTAAATTGTAAACTATACTGTAAATCATTGACAATGTTTAGTTGTTATATTTTACTATCTGTATAACAGATATAACAATGCTAACAACCATTTTAAAAAAAGGTTGTAATATGGGGTGGGGAAGGGGAAGGGAGGTTGGGTATATGGGAATCTCTAGTATTCTGTGTGTGACTTTGCTGTTACCTAAAACTTCTTTGAAAACTAAATGAAAATTTGGGAGACACTGGGGAATGAGACAGGAAAGGTGTCACGGTACACACTGGACATCTGATAATGCAGTGATAAAAGCAGAAAAGATAAAAATAAAAATAATAATAATAATAATTTAAAATAAAATTTTAAAAATATAAGTAAAAATTTTAAAAAGCAATCTTTTTTCTTTTGTTTTTTCCCATTTTCTTTTTTTGAATATCCCAATCCGTTAGTTATATTTTATTTTTAGTTCATTTTTTCTGACTTTCCTTGTATTTTATCTCTTGCCTTTAAGCTTATCATTATTATTTCATTTTCCTATTAATTGTATTTGGTTATTATGTGGGCTTCATCTTCAGGGAAGGTTTGGGTCACAGAAGGGTCACAATTGGATTTGCAGATGACCACTGGTTGGGGATGTCTGGGATGGAGGAGTCATGGGAGTAAGTTAATCTGAATATACATGAAAGATATATAAAATTGTTCAAATGATTGAGGGATGGGGCATGGTCATGGTGGGTAAACAATCACTCAATAAATGAGGGAATACTGAATTCCTAGCCTGGAGAGTTCTGCCACATTCTCCAAGGGAGCAGCAACAGTCCCCCAAGTGCAGGGGCAGTGTCTGGCAAAAGAGGATGGCCCACTGTTGGGTTCTTTTTATTGATGACTAGCCTTATGAGTCTATGCTCTTGTAATTGAAACTTGGCCTACTGTTATGGGGTGCCTAAGAGTTGCCACCTGAGAGCCTCCTTGTTGCTCAAAAGTGGCCTCTCTCCAAGCCAAACTCAGTATATGAATGCATTACCTTCCCCCCAATGTGGGACATGACTCCCCAGTATGAGCCTCCCTGGCAATGAGGGACTAATACCAAGTGCCATCTGGAAACACGACTGGTAATAAACCTTGAATAAAAGGGGGAAAAGGTAAAGACAAATGAGTTCATGTGGCTAAGAGAATTCAAAGAGTGTTAGGAGGTCATCCCAGAGGTTTCGCTTATGCACACCTCAGTAGGATCTCATAGAACACCAAAGTGGATATCACCCCACACAGATTGACTCCTGAGGGCTGTGGAGACACCCAGATTCTATATAAAGGGGGATAGCCCCAGAGATTGATGGCTTTTCAGTGGGCTCTACTTTGGAATCTGTGCTCCTGAGAGTGACAGAGTTGGACTCAAATAAGTCCTCCTTGAACATGGTCCATCATTCCCTTCTATTCAACCCTATATGTGAGGCTGGTGTTTGTAGGTGTACTTCCAGAGACTGGAGCCTCTGGCCTGCCTATGTGCCAGCCATGCCTGGAATCTTGGTGGAGCTGCAACTCTGAATCTACAGCTCAATGAACTCACCCAAGGCACCTGGTGAGGAGATGACAATGATGGACAATGGCCATCCCAGGGAATGGTGAGTGCCTGCAGCTGAAGGCAGGATAACCCCATCCACCATATCCATGGGATATAAGCCCACTCTCACTTGGAGATGGAGTGGATATCACCATTCCAGTCCCCTCAGGATTGGAGGAAGAGCTATGGACTAGAATGGACTTAATGGTATTCTGTTGTAGACATATTGGGATTCATGCAATGGAAGAAATTATAACAGTGAGGTGAAGCCAGTGGCCACTAGATGCTTTTGGGGTGGGGAGGGGAAGGGCAGTTCTAATACAGGGGCTTTTACAGGACTTGGGGATTGTCCTGAGTGATGTTGTGGCGATGGATATAGGCCATTTTACATCTGCATATACCATGCAGAACTGTGTGGGAGATAGTGTGGTCAACGATGTGAACTGTGGTCTATGCTTAGTGGCAAAGCCCCAGGATGTGTATATCCATTGCAATGATGTGCCACACTAATGAAAGATGTTTATGTGAGATGTTATGGGAGGTGTGTGAGGTGGAGATCATGGGAATCCCTGTAATTTTTGTGTAACATTTATGTAATCTAAACATCTTTTTAAAAATATATATATATAAATAAAAACATTTATGTAAGCAAAAAAAATTTTTAATGTATTTTATTTCTTACATTAAAGCCTGTCATTCTTATTTCATTTTTCTATTAATTGTATTTGGGTATTTTAGTGGTTTCATTTTTAAAGAAGCTTGGGTCACAGAAGTGTTACAACTGGGGCAGGGTGTACATCCAAGAGACAGGAGTATTTGGGATCTCCATGTGCCAGCTGGGCCTGGAGCATCAGTGAAGTTGCAACACCTACTGTCCACTTCATTGGACTCACCCAGGACAACTAACAAAGAGGTGAGGATTGACAACCACCATACAAAGGAAATGAGAAACCTGACAACTGCAAGCAAGGGGGTCCCATCCATTGGCTGTATGGGATCAAAACCTCCTCTCAATTAGAGGTGGACTGGACATCACAATCCCAGAATCCTCAGGATTATTGAATGTACTATGGACTAGAATGGTCTTACTGGTGTTCTACTATAGACATATTGTGATTCTAGGATTGGAAAAATTACAACATTGTTGTGGAGCCATGACCACTGGAGACTCTGGAGCAGGGAGAGGGAAAAACAGTTGTAATATAGGGGCTTTCTTGGGACTTGAGAATCATCCTGGATGACAGGGCAATGACAGATACAGGCCATTCTATATCATCACATAGCATGAAGAACTGTGTGGGAGAGAGTGTAGACTACACTGTGAACTATGGTCCATGCTCAGTGGCAAAGCTCCAGTATGCATTTATCAATTGCAATGAATGTGCCACACTAATGAAGCATGTTTTTGTGTGAGGGTGTGGGAGGTCTTGGGAGTGGGATATATGTGAATCCCTATTTTTTTGTGTAACATTTATTTAATATAAGTATCTTTTAAAACTAAGAAATATATTTTTAAATGTATTTGAGAAAAAGAAAAATATATATAAATATTTAAAAATAAAGGAAATAAAAAATAAAAACATATAAAAATAAAATATAAATAAAATTTAAAAAAACAAAAAGGAAAGAAAAAATAAATCAAGATAAAATATAAAAAGGAAGAAAGGAAAAAAGTAAGAGGAGAAGAGAAAGAAGAATAACAGCAACAAAATTAAGGATGATCTCTTTCTCATGTCACAGACTTCTGGTTGGGCACTTCCCTGTCAGCTCTCCATGCACACCAATAAATCACTCCATAGTTCACCTCTTCATGGGAACCTGGATAAGGAGGAAAAGAAGAACAAAGAAAGAAGGAAAAGAAAGAAAGAGAAAGGAAGGAAGGAAGGAAGGAAGGAAGGAAGGAAGGAAGGAAGGAAGGAAGGAAGGAAGGAAGGAAGGAAGGAAGGAAGGGAGGGAGGGAGGGAGGGAGGGAGGGAGGGAGGGAAGGGAAGGGAAGAAAGAAAGAAGAAAGAAAGAAAGAAAGAAAGAAAGAAAGAAAGAAAGAAAGAAAG
>JAKSZT010050948.1:2570406-2595906 GCA_026826555.1 Tolypeutes matacus
AAGAAAGAAAGAAAGAAAGAAAGAAAGAAAGAAAGAAAGAAAGAAAGAAAGAAAGAAAGAAAGAAAGAAAGAAAGAAAGAAAGAAAGAAAGAAAAGGGAAAAAGAAAACAAAATAACTGGGCCTTGTCCTAAGGCCAGACTAAACTTCTCCTCTTTGGCCACCTGTGACCTTCAGTCTATTACCCAGCATTCTGTATCTCTGTAGGTACCCAGATATGGAAAGAGAAAAAATGAAGAGGGTCTCCATCTCAGGACACAGGCTTACTGTAAGTTCCTTTTTGTTGTCTACCTATGCCAACATATCACACTGTAGCCTACTTCTCCTTGGGTACCCAGATGATGAAGGAGGATAGGCAAAAGAAAGAAAAAAAGAATGAATGAATGAAAGAAAGAAAAAGAAAAGAATAATTGGCTCTTTTAGGCCACCATTGACCAGCTAGGATTCTCCTCATCAGTGCCCATGCTTGCCAATCACCCCTTGACCCATCTCTGCAGGTTTCTGGGTGAGGAAAGGGAGATGTGAAAAAAGAAAAGAGAAGAAAAGAGAAAAGAGAATAAAAGAAGAGAAAGAAAAAAACTACAACAGTACCTTCCCCTCAGGCCACCAGTGACTGGCAAGTCTCCTCCTCATGGATTGCCTGTGACCACCAATCAGTCCTCCTGTGGCCCACCTCTCTGTAGGTATGTGAGTGAGGAAAGGGAGGAAAAATAAGCAAATAAATGGGCCTCTCTCTCAAGCCTTTGGCATCTGGCTAGGTCATTCCTTCACTACCTGGATTGCCCCACTGCTGGCCACTACACTCTACACTGCCCTAATCATCCTGTCGCCCATATTTCCCTTGGTGCATGGCTGGAATCCTTCTCCATCTGCCATATCCAATTGTCCCCATAGCCCTGCAGATTTTCCTATGCCCTGCAGCTACTTCCCTACCCCACATTCTTGGATTCCTATAGGAGTTTTTAAAAATATATTTTCTAATTTTAAAAAAAGATACTTAGATTTAAATAAATGTTACATAAAAATATAGGGGAATCCCATATGCCTGTTTCCTACCCTGCCCACATTTTCCCTCATTAACTTCATGCTTCATTAATGTGGTACATTTGTTACAATTGAGGAGTACATTTTGGAGCATTATCACTAAGCATAGATTTTGGTTTATATTGTGGTTTACACTCTCTCCCACACAATTTTGTAAGTTATAGCAAGATATATAATGGCCTGTATTTGTCATTGCAATGTCATACAGGAAAATTCCCAAGTCCTGAAAAAGTCCCATATTAGGCCTATTTTTCCTTCCCCCTCTGCTCAGAATCTCCAGTAGCCACAGCCTCCATATCAATTATATAATTTCTTCCATTACTAGAATTATAATAAGTCTATAGTAGAATACTAGTAAGTCTACCTTACTCCATAGTTCATTCTCCAATCCTAAGGATTCTGGGATGGTGATATCCATTCCACCTCTAAACGAGAGGGGGCTTAGATCCCATAGGGAAGATGGATGGGACTACCTTGCTTGCAGTTGTTTATTCTCAGTATTTTGTCTATCATCATCTCCTTGTTAGTTGTCCTGGGTGAGTCCAATTAACTGGAAATAAGTGTTGCAAGCCTGTTAAGATTCAGGGCTCATCTGTCACATGGATGGCCCACAGATTTAGTCTCTTGGATATACACTTATTAACTCTAGTACTAATTATAGGTTCAAATAGAAGCGTCAGAACAGCCATGTATAGGGAAACCACAACTGAGTCCAACTCTGTCACACTGGGGAGCATAAATGCCATAGTAGGGACCACTGCCAAGACACCAAACTCCTGAGCTATCGTGTCTGGATGTCCCCAGAGCCTTCAAGAACACTGCTATTTGAGATAGTATTTACTTTGGCAGTCAATGAGATCTTCCTGAGATGTGCATGAGCTTAACTTCTGGAATGAACTCCAGACTCACTTTGAAGTCTCTTAGCCAAATAAACTCATTTGTATTTATATTTTCTCCCTTTTGGTCAAGGTCTCTCTCCAGTCGCATTGTTAGTTGGTGCCTAAGCATAATCTTAATGTTAAACTTAATCCAAACCTTAACTCTCATTATAAGCCTAAGTTTCCCCTTAAACCTAATCATGAACTCTGACATTAACATCAAACATAACTTTAACCCATATCCTAATGTATTAGTCAGCCAAAGGGGTGCTAATGTAAAATACCAAAAATGGATTGGTCTTTATAAAGGGTATTTATTTGGGGTAGAAGTCCACAGATACCAGGCCCTAAAGCGTTAAGTTTCTTTTCTCACCACAGTCCATTGCCACGTGTTAGAGCAAGACAGTTGCCAGCTTTTGCCAGGGTTTAGGCTTCTGGGGTTCCTCTCTTCCTGGGGCTGCGTTTCTCTCTGGGCTTAGCTCCTGTTTCCTCCACAAGGTCAGCTGTAGACGATCAGACAAATGGCTTGCTTCTCTTCTCCTGGTGCCTTCTTTCCAACATCAAAACTTCTTCTCAAAAGACTGCTTCAACTGTCCTTTGCCTTGCCTTTTATATTCAATTCCCCACCCACCAAGGGGTGGGGCTCAATGCCCTAATCCTAACCTAATCATGCCCAGATTAACAGATCAGTTTACAAGCATGAACAATTATATTTTTGGAATTCATAATTACATCAAACTGCCACACCTAACATACAGCCCCACCTAACCATAACCCTTAATCTAACCTTAAATTTAAGACTAAACCAAATTGTAACCCTAACTGAACTCCTAATTCTAGTCTTAACCCTAATCTTAAAACTAACCCAAACTTCAGCCTAACCCTAAGCAGAATCTTAAATCTAACCCTAAACCTAACAAAACAAAGTTTTACCTAAACATAACAGTAACTGAAAGCCTTATCATATTTCTAACCATAAGCAAAGTTAACAATAACTCTAAACTGAATCTTAACTCCAAATGCCTTTGAATAACCAAATGTCTAGACTAAACCCTAAATTTACCTTTAAATCTCTGGATGTAGGCCATTTTACATCAGCATATACCATGCAGAACTGTGTGGGAGAGAGTATGGTCTACGATGTGAACTGTGGTCTATGCTTGGTGGCAAGACCCCAGGATGTGTATATCCATTGTGGGTGATGTGCCACACTGATGAAGGATGTTTGTGTGGGATGTTGTGGGAGGTGTGGGAGGTGGGGAACATGGGAATCCCTGTAATTTCTGTGTAATATTTAGGTAATCTAAGCACCTTTATATATATATATAAAACATTTATGTAAGCAAATGCACATATATGCATATATATTTATATATCATTTTACAAATATTGGTAAGTATTGTGAAAATTTTGATTTTTACCCACAATAAAAAATAAAAATCTAACTCTAAGGACACCCTAAGCTTAACTCTAAACCTAAGACTTACCCCAACTTTAACACAATTCCTAATCCTAACTATTATCACAGTCCAACCCAAGTGCTAATCTTAAACTGAACATTGATCTTAACCCTAACCCATCTCCAATCCATAATTTTTATTAATTTAATTTACACACACTCCATACACACCAAAAGTTTACTTTGCTTTTCCCCTCCTCCCATCCTCTGATAACCTCTAATCTACTTTCTGTCTGGATTTGCTGTTCCTACTCATTTCTCGTGTGTAACATCATACAATATTTGTTCTTTTGTGTCTTGCTTATTTCACTGAACATACTATTTTAAGGTTCTTCCATGGCTCAGGATGTCTCAGAACTTCTTTATTTCTTATGATCAAATATTCCATTGTATGTATGTACATATTTCATTTATCCATTCATTTGTTGATGTGCACTTGGTTGCTTACACCTTTTTACTATTGCAAATAGTGTCACTATAAACATTGGTGTACAATTATCTGTTTTAGACACCATTTTCCCTATCTTTTGGTGTATACCTAGAGTGAGATAGCTGCATCCTATGGTAATTCTCTAATTCTTTTGAGGAACTGCCATATTGCTGCTTTCCACCATGATGCACCATTTTACATTCTCATAATGAACTAGAGTTCCAATTTCTCCACATCCTTTCTAATACTTGAACACTTGGTAGTTTCCTTTATAATTCTCTTAAATAGTAGCCATCCTAGTGGGTAACTGACAACTCATCATGGTTTTGATTTGCATTATTCTAATGGCCAATGATATTGAACATCTTTTCATAAATTGTCCATTTATATATTCTTTGGAAAAATATTTATTCAACTCATTTGCCCAATTTTTAATTGGGCTATTTCTCTTTTGGTTGTTGTATTAATAACAATTATTTATGAATTGTGGATGTTAAGCCCTTATCCAATGTAGTTTGCAACTATTTTCTACCAATCTGTAATGTAACTTTCACTTTCTTTCCTATATCCTTTGATGTACAAAACTTATTTTAGTGTGAAGTCAAAATAATCTATTGTTATTTTTGTTACTTGTGCTTTTGGTGATTTGTCCCAATTTTATCTTAATGCAGATATTTTGCCTAGCAAGAAACCACCCACTCCCCCACGGGCTCTTAACACCTTTCCCTTCTTTGATAAACAATAATTAGCTTAAAGTCACAACATATATGATGGGCCTTATAAGGGAGGAAAGGGAGTTATTCTTCAAGGAGCTGCAGAACGTAGACAACATGTATCAGCCTCAGACAGAAGAGTATATATGGCATTGGACCATGAGGGTGAATAATCAAGGGGTATCTGTTGGATAAGGAAGAATTTATTCATGAGAGAGCTTTCTTCTATGATACAGGAGTAAAGCAAGGCAAGGATACAAAGATGGTGCTATCATAATGCTAGAATGGCTCCTGAAATCTTGGAGAATGGACCACATCAAAATGCTCCCTATAGGATAATGATATCATGTTATACTAGGTGACAAAATAGTAGTGAGTACCTTGGATGCCTTGGTGCTACAGATGGTGGGAGTTAAATCCTGTGATGATCTGTGAAATTGTTTTGAGTGCAGTGGTTGGGCTACACTGAGACATCCTCTCCTAAAGAGAAAACAAATTAGCACATTTAATGCCTTCCATTATTAATAAGGAAGTTCAATACCTAGGAGGCCTATTTGAGTTTGGAAGGCAGCAATTTCCACATTAAGCAAAATGTCTTCAACCCTTTTGCCTGGTAACCATGTGGCTTTCATGTTATGAAATGAAATGTATAGGACAATGGTTGGAACAGACTTGTGCATTTGAAGTTGTTAGCATTGCTTAGTAAACTCCTCCTCCATCATTCCTCTAAAATCTTCATTGAAGAGGTGGCGGTCTGAGAAAGTAGAGTTTCATTTCTATATGCAAACAGTCAAATGTGGAAATGAAACCCCTGAGGCAATGGAGAATCTAAGTATCCCTGTGGTTTTCCCAAAAATCAGGAAATTGGATCCTAAAATTAAAACAAATGGAGAAGACAGTCCCAGTGGCCTTCTGTCATGAATGTCTAATTCATTCAAGGAGTTGTTAAAATGATTTATAAATCACAATGAAATATTAATGCTGTCTATAATTATTTTCAAACAGATTACATAGAAAATATGAAGGTACTTCTGAAGTTTTAACCCTACATTCCTGACTAACCAAATATGGGGACAAAACTGGAATCATAAAATCAGTCATAAAATCATATTTTGGGATTTTTCCTACAGGATGCAAAGGGATCATTACCATTTTCCCCTTCCTGTCCTGCTCCAACTTCCTGGGTTTCAACCTACTGGTAGAGGAAAAGATTCCAATGTCCTTACAGATGCCTGCTGCAGAGAATAACAAGAACCCCACCATAGCCTTGACTCTTCCTTCTTTACAGTCTTTCCCACAAGATGGGAACTCAGGCTAGGACAGTCTGGGTAATACACACTAGATTGTACACTGCAATAACAAAGCAAGTGCATGACTTGATACTCAGTAGGAATATTTTTAACCATACATCCTTATGATAAAATTATTTTCAGTAATTATAATGTTATGAAATGAAATATATAGGACAATGGCCAAAAGAGGATTGCAATATTGATTTTTTTTTATTTTTTGAACTTTGTATATGCAATCATGTCAGTAAATAATTAAGAAATTTCATGAAAAAGGAAATATTAATAAGACTAATATTTTAATTACATTAACATACTTTTCATTTTGTAATAAATATTTTCAAACATACAGCAAAATTAAAGGAAGTTTCAGTTGAATACTTTTATAGCCACCACATAGATTTTACCAATAACATTTTACTATACTTGTTTTATTGCACAGCA
Organism: Tolypeutes matacus; assembly: GCA_026826555.1. NCBI lineage: Eukaryota > Metazoa > Chordata > Mammalia > Cingulata > Chlamyphoridae > Tolypeutes > Tolypeutes matacus. The sequence continues at coordinate 2,576,662 of JAKSZT010050948.1, forward strand.
ATCCAGGAACACATTCCGATACCCATCTATCAATCTTAATTCTTGTATATAATTTTTTTTAATTTTAAAATATTTTAATATTTCCAGAAAACTTTCAAAAGTAGTACAAAGAGTTCCCACATACCACACACCCAGCACCCTATATTATTAATATTTTAAATTGTTATGGTACATTCATCACAAATAACAAAATAAAATTGATCCATCATTTTAAATTAAATTCCATGCTTTATTTGGATTTCTTTAATTTTTACCTAAGGATTTTCTCTGTTCATCCAAGATATCATATTACATTTAATTGTACCCCTAGGCTCCTCTCAGCTATGACATTTTTTTCAGAATTTCCTTATTTTTGAAGACATTGAAAGTTTCAAGGAGTACTGGTCAGGTTTTTATAGATTTCCCTCAATAGGGTTTTTTCAGATATTTTCTTTATTTTTAGTCTAGTGTCATGAGTTTCTGAGACTACTACCCATGTGGCAAAGTTCAATTCTCAAAACACTCATATCATGGGTACATGATATCAACATGAGTTCTAATTGATGAGTTAAACTTGGTCTATTGGCTGTTAGTGCCTAACAGTTTCTCCACTGTAAAGTTAATTATTTCCCCCTTTCCCAACTATACTCTTCAATTGAAAATCACTAAGCATAACCCACTTAACAGGCCCACTTGGTGCTCCATTTACTTGAGCAGGGAGGATCTACATAAATTATTTGAAGTCATCTGCAGAGGAGATTGGTCACTTCCCCATTTATTTATATTATGTAGATACATGTATATTTATTTTATTCATTGAGTTATTATCCTATAAAGCTTTATTTTCATCCCCAAATAGTTTAAATTTTGGAAGCTCTTTCCTTTGACTCTTGTGTCCCTTTGAATTTCCCCTCATTCTTTTGTTTTATGAGAAATTCCTTGAGAAAATATTAGTAAATTCAACTAAGAAATATGCAGAAAGGATAAAGACCATGATTCACCCAATAGTGCAAAAATCAATATAATTCACTACATTAATAAACTAAAAACAAAGAAAAACCCATTTGATCATCCTATTAGATACTGTGAAGCCATTTGATCAAATTCAACATTCATTCATTAAAAAATGCTTAGCAAAATAGCATTCAAAGTAACTTACTCAACTTGATAAATTGTGTCTCTAAAAATATAACACTAAAGATGATTTATTTCATGCTTTCCTTCTAATTTGGGGAAAAGGCAATGATGTCTTCTATTGTCGCTTTTATTCACTTCATCCTGGAGGACCAGGTCAGTGCAGTAAGAGCAGAAAAGGAAAGAGACGGAGACAGAGACAGAGAAAGAGGAAATATATATAGAAGTAAACTTATCTCACCTCACTTACAATAGTATTGTTTACATAGAAAATCACCTGAATCATCCTCATCAAAAATGCACTACAACTATTAAGTGACTTTATTTATTTTTGATTTAAGTATTTTTTAAAAATTATGTATTTTAAAAGATGCTCAGATTACATAAATGTCACACAAAAATTACAAGGATTTCATGTTCCCCACCTCCCACACCTCCCATAACATCCCACATAAACATCTTTTGTTAGTGTGGCACATCACCTGCAATGGATATACACATCCTGGGGCTTTGTCATTAAGCATGGACCATAGTTCACATAGGAGACCACACTCTCTCCCACACAGTTCTGCATGTTATATGCTGATGTAAAATGGCTTATATCTGTCATTGTAATGTCACTCAGGATAATTCCCAAGTCCTGAAAAAGCCCTTGTATTACAACTGCTTTTACCTTCCCTGCCCCAAAAGTGTCCAGTGGTCACTGGCTCCATCTTACTGTTATAATTTCCTCCATTCCTTGAATCACAATATGTGTACAACAGAATACTAGTGAGTCCACTCTAGTCCATAGCACTTCCCCCAATCCTGAGGAGTTTGGGATGCTGATATCCACTCCACCTCCAAGTGAGAGGGAGCTTATATCCCATGGGTATGATGGATGGGATTATCTTGCCTGCAGCTGCAGACTCTCCCCACTCACTGGGATGGCTGTTGTCCATCATCATCTCCTCACCAAGTGAGTTGGATGAGTCCATTGAGCTGTAGAGTAAGATTTGCAGCTCCACCGAGATTTCAGGCACAGCTGGCACATGGGAAATCCAGAGGCTCCAGTCTCTGGAATTATACGTAGAAACTCCAGCACCACATATAGGTTTGAATAGAAGGGACTGATGGATCATGTGCAGGGAGGACTTGAGTAACATCAATAAACATCTCACATTGTGATAAGTTCATGAAGAATATTAAAACATACTACAAAAAAGAGTAGAGGAAACTAGGGATACTATTTAGGATTAAGGGGTTAAGGAATGCCTTTCTGGGGTAGTGGGTGGTGGTAGAAGTTGTAAAAGGATATCTAGATATTTGTTTCATCTTTTGGTTAATAAAGTGATAGGATTTGATTCATGAATGTGTGGATGAGGAGAAATGGATGGTAGTATAAATCATTCCCTCAGACACTGCTAGATTGTTTTCTCTCATATAGATTTACAAAAATACCTCTCAGTCTATATATGGAATTACATGTATAGGTTTTTTATGCTTAGATGCAGATACTTCTTTACGTGACAAAGACTCATAGGAATATTGACTTCTTTTACCTCTGCTGCACTCAGTGCCACCTGTCCTCTCCCATCACATCCACCCCTATGCTTCAGTAGAGTTGTTAAGATCCCATGAGGGAATGGTGTGTGGTTATTTTTGCATGGCAAAAATATCTGTATTGTTTTCAAACCAGGATGTGGGAGGAATGGACCACTTCTGCAGACCCAAATGTTTAGAAGACATCTAGCACTTCAAAGACTTTTAAGAACACTGATGAATACACCTTTATCTGCAGTCTCAGGATCACCTTCATTCCCAAATAAGGCCATGCTTTTGACAAGACTCACTTGCTGGGATTGAGGATTCTGCCTTCACTGATATTCTATTACCTTCTAATTTGAGCTATGAGTCTGATCTTCAGGTTGTCTGATGTCTGGCTTTAGGAGATGAGAGTCTCATTATCTACTGCCAAAGAGGTTCTCTGGCTTTTGCACACATTGTTAAATTAGTGATTAATCATATTGGTCTTTTATTGATTTTATTTTAAATGCATTGATAGTAGCCAGCAAAAGCAATCTAGTTCTATTGTCTTTAAATGACTACTTTAAAGACCTTCTGAGGTATTTGAAATATTGCAAACTACTGTGCACCCTTTCCAGTTCTCTAGGTGTTAAGAATTACAATTCCACAGCTCTTGGGCCAAGGACGTGAATTATGGACCTACCATTAGTGAGAAGTTCCTCATTCTCAGACAGTGGCAGATGACTCAACTCCAAGATCTCATTTCCTAAATGATTCTCTTTCTAAAATGATCCCACATTTTTTTAAACCAACTTTGTAAGTCAGGTTCCTTGGGACCCTCAAACTCTGAGGTATGACAGTAGGGGTTTATTGGGGAGGGTTTTCAGAAGAGGTCAGTGGGGAAAGCAGACTGGGGAAAAAGAGAAGTTCAGTTGCAGGTCACTTGTGACAGTGGAGTCAGCTGACCCCACAGAAAGTGTGAGGATTAAGTTTCATGTGTTGACTAAGCTATGATGTCCATATTTGGTCAAGCAAGCACTGCCCTGATTGTTTTGTTGTTGTTGTTGTTTGTTTGTTTGTTTTTGAGGGTATTTTGTTGATTTAAATCATTAGTCATTCTATTGCATCTATAGCAGATTACATCTACAATCAACAAAACAAATTGCCTTCAGGAATGAGAGAAATCTCATCTAATCAGTTGAGGGCCTTAAAAGGAGAAGTAATGATTTAAACAGCCTGAGAGAAGAATTTCTGTCTACTTCAGCCCACCAGATTCTCCTGGGGAATTCAACATCAACTTCATGAGAGTTTTCTCCTCTTGGTTCTGTTTCTCTGCAGAACACTGATGAATACAGGGAGCTCTGGAGCTGGGATGGACCTTCAAAGATGACCTGAATTGAGAAACAAGAATGTGCTTTCTACCTTTGCATTAACTGGGTACTAGATGTATACTGTCCCTGGGGAGAGGCTGTAATTTTTGCTCCCTTTACCCCAAACACCTAAGACCACCAAGAGCCATCCCAATCCCTACCAACTCCACTTTCACCTCACCAAGGCAATTATTATGGAGGGAACGAATTTTAAGCTGGTACTTCCAGAATCTGGTGGAATGAATGCATTGATCAAGAATCCACTAGAGGCAAATGGGGTGCTATCATCTGAGAGCTTGGTTTCTAGAGGCTTGGAAATTCCAGAATCAGCTTCTGTTTTCTATGTGCCCAAAATTTCAAACCTTAGCTTATCTCTCTTGTCTAACATTTTGCTATAAGCTGCGAAGAGAAGCCAAACCACATTTTCTGAGTTTACTTTGCAAAATTCTTCAGCTAAATGCCCTGGTTCACCATTTTCAATTTCTGCCTTCCACAAAAGGAGTTAATGTTACTACGTTCTTTGCAACTTTAAAACATGGATTGCCTTTCCTTCAGTTTCCAGTAAGTTTCATCATTTACTTCTAAGTCCTCAGAAATGTCTCTTTATCATGCTTATCCCTATCTATAGTCTCTTCAAATCTATTTAGGCCTTTTCCATCAAGCATCTCACAATTCCACCAAAAAATACCCCTTATCCATTGATAAAATCATTCCAGTACTTTGGTAATTGCAAAAGCACAACCCCACTCTATGTAACTAAATTCTGTATTAGTCAGCCAATGGGGTGCTGAAGCAAAATACCAGAAATCAGTTGGTTTTTAAAAGGGTATTTATTTGGGGTAGAAACTTACAGCAACCAGGCCATAAAGTGTAATTACTTCCCTCAACAAAGTCTATTGCCATGTGTTGGAGCAAGATGGTTGCTGAAATATGCCAGGGTTTAGGCTTCCTGGGTTCCTCTCTTCCCAGGGCTCATTACTCTCTGGGCTCAGCTCTTCTGCTTTCTCCATGAGGCCAGCTGTTGACTTTCAGGTAACCAGTTCTTTCTCTTTCCCTGGGGCTTGATTCTTTCCAGGCTGAGCGGCTCTCCTCCTCTGTGTTCTTACTTTCTAGGCACCAGCTCAAAACCCCAGCATCAAAACTGCAACTAACTTCCTCTGTTCTGCTGTGCAGTTTTGGGCTCCCTTTACCCTTAGTGGGTGGGGACTCAATATCCTACTGATATGGCCCAATCAAAGCCCTAATCATAATTTAATCATGTTCATGTACAGACCAGTGTACAACCATAGTCCAATATCTATTTTTGGAATTCATATTTTTGGAAACCATATCAAACTGCTACAGATATCATTGGAATATTAAATATTTCCTTGACTTAAAGTAGTCCTGGAGTGAAATATATTTTATAAGAGAAAAAATTTCTCTTCATTTGGTCACTTTTATGACAATGCTTATGAAAAGACATGGGTACTTGAATCTTTATGTGTATGTCAAATAAGAAAAATAAAGGATTATGTATACCTCAAACCTTAAATTGCATTGAACATTTAAAATGGTCAATATATGTGTGTGAATGAGAGTAACACAAATTATAGGGCAATATGCATTGAATACTTTTTTTCACTTTTTCATTCTTCTCCCTTATGACTGCATCCTGAAGTAGTAAAGATACAAACTTGAAAAAGCATATCCTTGAAATATAATATGGATACAGCTCAAGAGCCATCAAATGAACAGTATTCCTAGATTACCCCTCATGCTCCCTTCTGGTTACCTCTCCCCATTCCCAAAGATAACAATTAACCTGAATTATAATTGCATAGAATAGTTTTGTCTGTTTTATTTATTTATATATATAGTGTCATATAGTGTCCACCCAAGTAATGATAATTTTTAAGTAACTCATTTTATTACTCATGTAATATACACTGAGCATTAAAAAATTGGGAAATCCACCTTAATTTTTAATAAGTTTTTAGATTGTACATATGTCTCTGTGCAATTTATTTGATCATGTTTCTAAACTGTTTAGAGGTCCTGCATAAAAAATAGTTTCCATTATTTCCTGATATTTCTAATAATTATTTTATTATTTTTATTATTTATCCAATTTCTCAAAACTTAATTCTTAGACATCTCCAGGTGCCTTAAAATCTTTACTGCATCTACAGTAAGAAAAGAAATATAAGGATAAGACACATGAAGTTTATTTTCCAGGTGGTATGCTTACTAGGAGCTGGTGACCATTAGGTAAATAGTTATGGTTGCCGGCTCTGCCCCTGTAAGGACAGCTGTCATCATTCAGAGCCATATTCTTTGACCTCCTCTCAAAAATGAATTTGCATCCAAGACTAGAGGTGAAGAGTCAAAGTTTTATTGTTTATACTGACCCCACTATTTGACATAAGTTCAGTTAAGAAACAGCCCATCCATCTCAAAAACTAAATGTAAGTAATCTCTATCCATTGCAAGAGAGCATGTTGATTAGTGGTATAAATACCAGGCTTACTCAAAGGAAAATGCTAACTATGATTATAGACAATAAAATCTGAAAACTGTTTCCTGAACAGGATCCAGCATTGCCCTGAGATAGAGTTTATTCTTTCTCTTTAAAGAAGCTTTAGAATACATAAATGTCATATCAAAAATATAGGAAATGTCCCTATACTCCAATCCCTCTGTCTCCCAAACTTTTCTCCATTAAAAACATCATTCTTTAGGGGGTACATTAGTTACAATTGATGAACACATATTGAAGCATTTCTAATAACCATGGTCTATAGTTTACATTATGGTTTACACTTCACACCACACGATTTTATCAGTTTTGACAAAATATGTAATGGCCTGAATCTGTCATCACATCATGCAGAACAATTCCAATGTCCAAAACAATGCCCCATCTTACATGTATTCTTCCATCTCCCTCCCCTCAGAGTCTCTGTTGACCACAGTCTTTATATCAAAGTTACAAGTTCTTCCATTTCTAGAAAAATAATAAGTCTACTTTGGTCCATAGTTGCATTGTCCCCCTTATGTGTGTTCATTCCTCTATCTTGAGGGTTTTGGAATGGTGATGCCCACTCTGCTTTTGATTGATAGGGATCTTAGATCCCATGAAGTAGATGAATGGAACAGACTTGCTTGAAGTCATAGATTCTCTGCTTTTTGGGATGGAAATTGTCCATCACCATCCTTTCATTAATTGTCTTGGGTGAGTCCAATGAACTGGAGAGTAGGTGTTAGTTGCAACTCTCCTGAGATTCAGGGCTCAACAGGCTTATGAATACTCTGAAGGTTTAAGTCTCTGGAACAGATATTTAATGGATATGGTGCTAATTATAGGTTCAAATAATAGGGGAAGAAGAACCATGTATAGGAAAATTATAAATGACTACCACTCTGATAGGTTTTCATATATTCCAAGGTAAGGCCCACCAATTGAGTGTTGATTTCCTGGGGTTTTCTCTCTGCTTATAGCTCTAGATAACTCTAGAGTCCTCAGGAGCACCCCTGTTTGAGGCATAGGGCCACAGTAAACAGTGGTAGTCAGTAAGATCCTCCTGAATTATGCATAACCACAACCTCTGGAGTGACCTCCCAACTCATTTTGAAATCTCTTAAGATAGATGTTTTTCTCTTTCTCCTGAGGAGTAAGAGTAAAATTTAGTTATTTTCACTTGAAAAAAAATTTAGGTGTATCAGCAAAATTTAAGAGGAAATCAGATCAGAGCTAATGTATATTTGAGTGTCTCTGTGTGCATATACTTTCTTTTGTTTGCTTTTAGAGAAGGAAAACCAATGCCACCAGAACTGCACATAGCTCAGCCCACATTTCCTTCTACCAGATGACCTGAAGGATTCATAGCTGGAAGAAAGGGAGTGGCCATCCCCATGAAATGTTTCCTGAGAAAAAGTTCCAGCCATTCTTAGCAGAGACTTGTGCCAGGTTATCACCATTGTGAATATTAGGGCTAATGTAACTTTTCAGAAGAGTCCAAATCTAAAAAGTAGTGACTCTGAATCATAGGTAGGAAACAATACTACAAATAAGGATTTTTGACAAGATGTTTCCAAATTATTCAGATAGATTATCTTCTATTGCCTACAGTCCAAACATGATATTGTGAAATAAAATCATACAGTACAGATAAAAACAGGCCATGAATCCCAAGTAAGTGTTGTTTGTGTGCCAAATTACAGACTACCCAACAGTTCACATTTTAAGAATTTGAAATTTCTAAAGCTAGATAGGGTGGTTTCTTAATAAAAAGAGAGAGAGAGAAAAAAAGGGAAAGAAATGAAGGAAAAATATGGAGGGAAGAAAAAAGGAGAGAATATGAGGTGGCATTATTGAAACTTAACAAGAAACAATTTAGGAAACATTAGCTAATAAGAATATCTTATTAGAAAGAATGGAAAAATGCATAAAAATACAAATTCCTTGCACAGGTTAATGCATTATTAAACACAGTAGAATACACAGACCTTATAATACTTTTGTAATGTCATTTATATAATTTTCCAAACACTTTTGAAAAATTACAGAAAGACAAAATCAGGAGCACTCTAGAGAAAAATACAAATTTCTTTAAAGGGGCAGAGCAAGGATAGGACGGTTTAGTCCCAGGGCAGATCACCCTTGACATACAAAGCTAAAACTATGTTTGGTAATTCTAGTCAATCTGGCAGCAAAATCTTTTGTAAGGATGTTGACTGGTTTTGAGAGGGTTGTCTTCAAATATGATCTTACTGCTATCTCTAAAATAATCTTTTTGAAAAGTTTATTTTATTAACCCTGTAATATATGGATATTGACATTTCTTTCTCCAATATAAGAAAAGTAGCAGTGTTGTAAATGGGAAAGGGACATAGCATATGCTTTAAAGCAAAGGTGAACCCTCTTTGGATTCCTTTCACACAAAGGGATACAGAAATTTTTAAATAAAATAAGACTTCCTTAAAAATCTGCCAACTAAAAATTTTTTACATCATAGAAAAATGACATTTTTGTAAAAAGAAATATAGTTATTTTATTAAAATTGTCTATTTTAAACCAGCAATTATTTTTCATGTCAATAATTTCTAAAAATCCATTCAGAAAATAAAAATAGATAATACTGAATAAAAGCACACAAGGCATGTTTGAAAAAGATCAAAATATTTCATTCCCAGGAAAAGAATACATCTAGTATATTATAGTACATATTTTAATCTTTTACAACTGAAAAATATTTCTTTTATTCTCTGGTGGCAAGTTACTTATACATAAAATCACTGTCAGCAGCAGAAGGCCAAACTGACTAGAAATGGATCATGGTATATTCATTCCACATTTCCCCTAAATTCAGAGTTCTGAGACATGAAGTCAAGCCCTACATCTCAAAACCCTTAACATGAGCATGGAATGCAGGCTGTGGAGATGCAAAAGGGGAGAATTATGGCATTTGGTCCTTTCAAAAATTTTCCACTATATCTTCCATGTTTAAATTTTCACTCAGAACCAGACTGGCACCCAACCATTTACCAACTTTACAGTTTCCCATCCTGCCAGCAGATAGCCATGTAAAAAGAATCTTTCCATGGAAAGTAATGTTAAGTACAATATCACATCAAAATCAATTATAGGCATGAAGTCTGTCTTGAAGAAAAGTTCCCCTCTTGTTGTAGCCCTGTGAAACTTAAAAAACAAGTAATCTGCTTCCAATATACAAAGGAGGAACAGATATAGGATCAACATTTACATTACCATAAGGAGAAAATGGAAGGAAAATGGGCACCACGAGTGACAAAGAGTTTCAAAAACTTGCAGGGCATACTCCATTAAATTTCAAAGTCTGAGAGTCATCTATAGAATGATGTCTTTTTCTCCTCAGGTCCTCATGGGTCCCACTGCTTCCATGGGCTTGACCAATGGCTACATTCTTATTTACATGCTACCTTCTGGGGACTTGTTTTCTGGTATCTTGGAATTTCCTAAACCATCAATTTCTGGTTTCTGGTTTCTGTGTGCCCAGCAGTTCAGTTTTTATTTTATCTCTTTCCTCTCACATTTTGTTATAAGCCATAAGGAGAAGCCAGGCTTCATTTTCCACATTTAATCTGGAAATCTCCTCAACTAAATTTTCAATTTCTGCCTCCCAACTAACATCAGAAGTCAATTGTGCCAAGTTTTCTACAACTTAAAACAAGATTTGCCTTTCCTCCAGTTTCCAATAATAAGTTCACCATTTCCACAAAGATCTTATCATCTTTATCACACATATTTTAATCAAAAGTCTTTTCAAAGAAATCTATGCATTTTTGATCAAGCATCTCACAATTCCTCCAAATATACCCCTTACGTGTTTATAAAGCCTTTCCAACATCTTTGGTAATTGCAAGCAATGACACCCAACTCTCCTGGTACCATTTTCTGTTTCATTTTGCCAAAGGACTGCCAATGCCAAATACCCAGAAATTGGTCAGCTTAAATTTAGGGTATTTATTTGGGGTAAATTTTATAGTACTGAAGTCATGAAATATCCACATCAAGGCACCATCAGAGGGACTTTATCAGAAAGTCAGCTATTGTTGATCTTGTTGTCTGGCCACATGGATTAAAGATGTCCACCAATTTCTGACAAGGTCTCTGCTTCCCTCTCCAGGCTCACCACCTCTTGAAGCACAGTTCCAGGATCACAGATTTAAGCAATCAGACCTCCTACATCAGTCTCAGCTGCTCCCCTTTCTTTTGGAGTTCAGCTGCAGTTTATCAGGCCTATGGCTCATCTCTCAATGAAACTCAGCTCTTTGAGACTTTCATGGGCTCCTCTCTTTGCAGGTGTCTGTGGGTAAAATTTGATACCTTTCTATCACATTTCAGGATCAAATATGGTAGCTCCCATTTCCTGTGTGCGTGGCTATCTCTGTCTGTTCTTATCAGTCCCCAAAAGAAGACAGAAACTCAACTTGAGTTATGCCTCACTGGTATAGTCCAGGCAAAATGGTCTCACACACACAGAAATGGATTAGTTTCTTTTTGGGATTCATAAAAGAACTTCAAACTGTCACAGGAATTAATGAAAAAAGAAACAGTCAATAATAAGAGCAGCAGGAGTGCACCAACAAAAAACTTCATGGAAATGTCAGAATCCAGATATGGTAAAATATAGTATCTAAAATGATAAATTTCTAAAATAAATGAAGTGACTCACACACAGGAAAAACAGCCAATAGAAACTGTCTCTTAATATCCTCAGACTTGGAATTAGTAGAGTTCAGAACAGTGATTATAAATATATTTGAGAAACTAAAGTAAATCATGTTAATGAATGCTACAATGAAGGAACAAAATGAAACTCTCAAAATGGAGATAGAAATGATATAAAAAGGAACACAATGAAATTTTTTTATTAAATGAAAAACAATTATGGCTGTGAAAAATCAGTAGAAAATCTCAAGTTTCAAGATGGCAAAAGAACTTATCTGTGTATTTGAAGAAAGATCAATTTAAGTTATCTCCTCTCACTATCAGTAAAAAAGACAAATTAATTGAACAAACCTCAGAAACCTGTAATATAACATCAGATATACCAAAATATGTGTAATGGGATGCCCAGAAGGAGTGATGGAAAAGGTCATAATATATATTTAAAGAAATAATGACTGAAAATTTCTCAAATGCTATGAAAAACATTAATCTACACATCCAAACCTCAACAAACCCAAATAGGATAAATATAAAGAGATACACACCTAGACATATCACAGTCAAACTGTGAAAGCCAAAGATAAAGAAAAAATCTAGAAAACAACAAAGGAAAAGAATTACTTACATAGAAGGAAGCATAACTATGATTAATTTCTGGATGCCATGAGAGAGTGTGCTGACATAGTCAAAGTTCTGAAAGAAATGTCTTGGCCAAGAATTGTATAACCAGCAAAGCTAACCTTCAAAAAGGAAAGCAAAATAAAGACAATTCCAGACAAACAAAGACTGAGACAATTTATCTATACCATTCATTCCTTACAAGAAATACTAAAAGAAATACATCAGGCTGAAAAGAAGTTATTCCAGGCTGTGGCTCAAATCTTTATGGAGAAATGTAGAGCGCTGAAAAAAAAAAAAAACAATGTGGGTTAATATAATAGACTAGTCACATATTTTCTTATTTATTGTTTGCTTTAAAATACATGAGATTCTATAAAGCAATAATTATAATACTGGATTGAAGTTTTTAACATCTATCTATGCAGTATATGACAATAAGAACAAAAAAGAAAGGTGGAGTAAATGGTACATTGAAGCAAAATTTGTCATTTATCTTGCATTAAATAAACACTAATATGAAGCATATTGTGATAAATTAAGATGCATATTGCAATCCTTGATTATAATTATTACAAGATAATGTCAAATTAGCATTTTATAAATATCATCTTGGCAGCAGTGTGGAGGATAACGTTGAAGGATTATAGTCTAAAGGAAAAGGAACCAGTTGGAAGGTGGTGTCAGATATCCAGGAAATAAGTAATGAAAATCTTGGCTAAGACTAGGGCAATGGGAAAAATAAACAGGGCTAAATGAAGAAAATATATTTAGGAAGTAGAATTCACAGGTCTCCATCACTAATTATGTCTAAGGGTGCAAGAGGGAGGCGTCAAGGAAACCTTTCAGGTTTCTGTTTTACACAATAGGCAGATCGATTTAACATTTATTGTGACAAGAAAGAGGGGCAGAACTTTGGGAGAAGAGGTTTACTTTCAGGTACCCATGATATTCAAGTTAGAATTTCAGAGGTGGAGCTCAGATGAGTGATGTGGACTAGATGTAAAGAGTTGTAACTTACTGGAAGATTGATTGAGTTTAAACCATATTTCTGAATGAAGTCACTCATTGAGAGTGCAGGGGAATGGGTAGGAGATTGTACTTTGTGGAACATCAATATATAAGGGATAGAGCTAGCTGAGAAAGAAAAAAACAGAGAGTTAGGAGGGATAGCAAAAGATGATGTCAAGTAGGATCAATTACATAGGAGAATATTATCAAATCAACACAAAATCCTGGAAAATCAGAAAAAATGAGGTCAGGAATGAAAAGAAAATGAAACTACCCATTATGTTGTAGAATTTGAATATAACTGGTAACTGTAGCAGAGAATTTTAGTGGAGTGTTTGGCTAAGATGAAGTGAGCCAAATGAAGATTGTTTAAATTAGAGACTGGGACAGGGAATGTGCTTGACTCTTCCAGGAAGCTTAACTCTGAAAGGAGAGAAGTTTAGTTTAGTTTTAGAAAATCATATGGCTTCAGAGAGGCTGTTTCCTTAGTGTTGGATGAGACATAGAGGGGAGACCATGTTTATGTGCCAAAAGGAAGACAGAGAAAGGGACTAGGTGACTTCACAGGAGATGGAGCATGATTGTTGAAGAGGGAGGACAAGTGTCAAATATAATCACTGCAAATCATCCAGCAAATTTTTCTTAAACTTGTTTATTGTTCAATGATCTGTCATAGGCCAAGACACAAATTTTATGACTGATTCAGTAAAATCAGTAGGGACCACATTTTATGTGTTTTGGCATTTCCTACTCAAATATGTTGGGCAGTTTTTATTTCACATAAGTGTTCTTATAATAAGTAATAAACAATGTGCTATTACTTAGAGGAAATATAAGTTGAGGGAGCTTTAGCTTTTCATAATGTAACATGAATGCTGAACTCCAGCCTTATCTCCTTCAGCTTCCACCACAGCTGCTTTCTAGAGTGAGGCTGCTGTATTCACTTGTCTATGAACTGCCTTGTTTAATCTAGTGCTTCTGCCCTGCTCCCACCCCATCACACCATCATCCTCCCCCTTTACATATAGGGAGGCTATGAATGAAACCCACAGCTGTTATAGCCTACAAGGCTCCCGAACAACTTCCTTTTGCCTATTTCTCCTTTGCATATTCAACCTTCTTCTCCATACTGTTTTTTTTTAATTGTGTAACATATTGTTTAATTCAAAAAATTTATATATGTAAGCAGTACATTTTTTTTTTTTTAGTTTTTTTTTTTATTATGGGTAAAAATCAAAATTCTCACAATACATACAAACATTTGCAATATGATATATAAATATATATGCATATATGTGTATTTGCTTACAAAAATGTTATATATATATATATATACATATATTTTAAGAGGTGCTTAGATTACCCAAAATATTACACGGAACCCACTGGGATTCCCATGTTGCCCACCTCCCACACCTCCCACCACATCCCACACAAACATCTCCCACAAGTGTGGCCCACCAACCTCAATGAACTTACACATCCTGGAGCCTTGCCACCAACCATAGACCACAGTTCACACTGTAGACCACACTCTCTCCCACTCAGTTCTGAGTGGTGTGTGCTGATTTAAAATGGCATACATCCGTTGCCACAACAGTACTCAGGACAGCCTCCAACTCCCAAAGAAGCCCCTGTATTTCAACCGCTCATCCCCTCCCTACCCCAAAAGTGTCAAGTGGCCACTGGCTCCACCTCATTGCTATAATTTCTTGCATTGCTAGAATCACCATATGTGAACAAGAGAATACCATCAAGTCCACTCTAGTCCATAGTTCTTCCCCCAATCCTGAGGGGACTGGGATGGTGATGTCCACTCCAACTCAAAGTGAGAGAGGGCTTATATCCCATGGATATGGTGGGTGGGATGATCCTGCCTGCAGATGCAGGCCCTCTCCATTCCCTGGGATGACCATTGCCCATCGTTGTCTCCTCACCAAGTGACTTGGATGAGTCCATTGAGCTGTAGGGTAGGAGTTGCAGCTCCACCTAGATTTCATGCACACCTGGCACATAGGTAGGCGGGAGGCTCCAGTCTCTGGAAGTATACCTAAAAACACCAACATCACATATAGGTTTGAATAGAAGGGACTGGTGAACCATGAGCAGGGAGGACTTATTTGAGTCTAATTCTGTCACTCTCAGGAGCACAGATTCCAAAAGAGAACCCACTGATAAGGCAACAGTCTCTGGGGCTAACCCCCTTATATAGGAACATGGTGTCTCCGGAGCTCTCAGGAACCCCACAGAGTGGGGTGATAGGAACTTAGATATTCTATGAGCTCCTACTGAGGTGTGCATAAGAGTTACCTCTGGGATGACCTCCTGACTCTCTTTGAATTCTCTTAGCCACTTGAACTCATTTGTCTTTAACATTTCCCCCTTTTATTCAAGGTCTTTTTCCAGTTGTGTTGCCAGTTGGCACTTGGTATTAATCCCTCATTGCCAGGGAGGCTCATCCCCGGGAGTCATGTCCCACGTTGGGGGAAAGGGAATGCAATCATATGCTGAGTTTGACTTAGAGAGAGGCCACATTTGAGCAACAAGGAGGCTGTCAGGTGGCAACCCTTAGGCACCCCACAAATGCAGGCTAAGTCTCATTTACAAGAACAAAGACTCACAAGGGTAGTCATCAATTAAAAAAACAAAAACAAAACAAAACATCAGTGGGTCATCCTATTTTGACAGGCACTGTCCCTACACTCAGAGGACTATTGTTGCTCCCTTGGAGACTGTGACAGAGCTCTCCAGGCTAGGAATTCAGATTCCCTCATTTATTGTGTGATTATCCACCCATCGTGACCATGCCCTATCCCCCGATCCTTTGAATGATTTTGCATATCTTTCATGTATATTCGAATGAACCAATCCCCACGAACCCCCCCCCCCAATAATCCCCCGCAGTACCCATTGTAAACCTTCTGTGATCCAAATCCTCCATGAACATTTAGTCCATAAAATAATCAAATACACTTACTGGACATCACCATCCCAGTCACCTCTTGATTGGGGGAAGATCTATGGACTACAGTGGACTTGATGGTATTCTCTTGCTCACATATGGTGATTCTTGCAATGCAAAAAATTATAACAATGAGGTGGAGCCAGTGGCCACTTGACAGTTTTTGGGTAGGCAGGGATGAGCAGTTGAAATACAGGGGCTTCTTTGGGAGTTGGAGGTTGTCCTGAGTACTGTTGTGGCAACGGATGTAGGCCATTTTAAATCAGCACACACCACTCAGAACTGAGTGGGAGAGAGTGTGGTCTACAGTGTGAACTGTGGTCTATGGTTGGTGGCAAGGCTCCAGGATGTGTAAGTTCATTGAGGTTGGTGGGCCACACTGTGGGAGATGTTTGTGTGGGATGTGGTGGGAGGTGTGGGAGGTAGGCAACATGGGAATCCCAGTGGGTTCTGTGTAATATTTCAGGTAATCTAAGAACCTCTTAAAATTATATGTATATATATATATATAAATAACATTTTTGTAAGCAAATACACATATATGCATATATATTTATATATCATTTTGCAAATGTTTGTATGTATTGTGAGAATTTTGATTTTTACCCGTAATAAAAAAAAAATACACTTACTGGGAAAAAGAAACAAGTGTGATAAGCTTACATGCAAGAAACCAACATAAGGAAACTCAGGGGAAAAAAAAAAGAGAGAAGGAATAAAAACAAATAATCAAGCAAAGAACAAAACAAAATAAAATATAATTAGTGGATTGGGACATTCAAAAAATGGGCAAAAAAGCAAAGGAAATGCGTTTAAAATATATATATATATATATTCATTTTTTTCCCTTTCTCTTTTCTCTTTTCCTTTTTTTCCTTCCCTTTATCACTGTGTTATCGGGTGTCTGATGTGCCATGACACCTTCCTCCTCTCAATCCCCATTGTCTCCCAATTTTTCATTTAATTTTCAAAGAAGTTTTAGGTCACAGCAAAGTCACACACGGCATGCCGGAGACTCCCAGAAACCAAACACCCCGCCTACCCCACCCGATATTAACTCCCACCTCCTTTTTTTTTTGTTTGTTAGCATTGTTATGACTGTTATGCAGATAGCAAAGTATAGCAACTAAACATTGTCAGTGATTTACAGTATAGTTTACAATTTAGATGATACAGTTTAATAATTTTGATGATATTTACCATTTCCTGTGGCCATTACTGTAAGGTAATGAAAAATCTTCCCCATGACCACCAAACAACCCATTAGATCTTGACAGTTCCCTTCTTCCCAGCCCCTCATGGCCCGTGATACCCCCCTCTCCCAACCCATGGAATGTCAAGATTCACAGTTACATGCCCTGGGGATTTGAACCTGCCCTTCCTAATCCACCCACGCCCCAGTGCTGCACCACCAAACCCAGGCACACCACCACTCATCTGCCCCATCCCCCAACATGCAACCACACTCTATCCCTTTACCATAGATTATGTCCATATGGGAGATGGCTCAGAGCCTGCTCTTCTCTTACTCTCCTTTGTTAACCTATCTTTCAGACAATGGTTCTCAGAGACTGCTCACTTTCCTCAGTTCAGATCAGTGAGGTCATATACTGTTCATCCTTCAGTGCCTGGCTCGCTTCACTCAACATAATGTCTTCAAGATTCATCCACGTTATTCCATGGGTTAGCACTTTGTTCCTTCTTACAGCTGAGTAATATTTCATTGTATTTATGTACCACATTTTGCTTATCCATTCGTCTGTTGATGGGCACCGGGGCTGATTCCAACTTTTGGCAATGGTGAACAATGCCGCTATGAACATTGGTGTGCATATATCTGTTTGTATTTTTGTTTTCAGTTCTTCTGGGTATATACCCAGCAGTGGAATAGCTGGATCATACGGAAGATCTATTGCTAGTTTTCTGAGGAACCGCCAAACTGTCCTCCACAGTGCCTGGACAATACCGCAGTCCCACCAGAAGTGGATGAGTGTTCCTATTCTTCCACATCCTCTCCAAAATTTAGTGTCTCCTGTTTTTTTAACAGCTGCCATTCTGATGGGTGTAAGATGGTATCTCATTGTAGTTTTGATTTGCATTTCCCTGATAACAAGTGATGTTGAGCATTTTTTCATGTACTTTTTAGCCATTTGTATTTCTTCCTTGGAGAAGTGTCTTTTCAGGTCACTTGCCCATTTTTTATATGCGTTGTTTGTCCTTTTATTTTTGAGGTGAAGGATTTCTTTATATATGCAGGACATTAGGCTCCTATCAGATATATGGTTGCCGAATATTTTTTCCGATTGTGTAGGTTGCCTTTTTATTTTCTTAATAACATCCTTAGAGGTGCAGAAGGTTTTAATTTTGAGGAGATCCCATTTATCAATTTTTTCTCTTGCTGCTCGTGCTTTGACTGTGAAGTTCATGAAACCAATTCCTATTACAAGGTCCTGTAGATGCTTCCCTACATTATCTTCCAAGGTTTTTATGGTTTTGGCTCTTATATTTAGATCATTGATCCATCTTGACTTGATTTTTGTATAAGGTGTGAGATGGTATTCTTCTCTCATTCTTTTGGATATAGATATCCAATTCTCCAAGCACCACTTTTTAAAGAGGTCACTCTCTCCCAACTGAGTGAGTTTCGTGGCCTTGTCAAATATCAGATGACTGTATATGCAAGGATCTATATCAGAACTCTCAATCCGGTTCCATTGGTCAGTAGGTCTATGCTTGTGCCAATACCACGCAGTTTTGATCAAAGTACATAAATAGTACGTTTTAAAGTCAGGTAATGTGATACCTCCAACTTCATTTTTCTTTTTCAATATATTTTTGGCAATTCAGGGCCTCTTGCCTCTCCAAATATATCTTGTGGTTAGTTTTTCCAGTTCCTTAAAAAATATAGTGTTGACTTTTATTGGGATTGCATTAAATCTGTAGATTAGTTTGGGTAGGATAGCCATCTTGATAATGTTTAGTCTTCCCATCCATGAACAGGGAATATTTTTCCATTTATTTAAGTCTTCTTGATTTCCTTTAACAGTGTTGTGTAGTTTTCTATATAAGTCCTTTACATCTTTAGTTAAATTTATTCCTAGGTATTTGATTCTTTTGTTTACTATTGTAAATGGTATTTTTTTCATGATTTCCTCCTCAGTTTGCTGGTTATTGGTGTACAGAAATGCTACTGATTTTTGAGCGTTGATCTTATAGCCTGCAACATTACTGAACTCCTTTATAAGTTCTAGAAGCCTTGTTGTCGATTTCTCAAGGCTTTCTATGTATAGGATCACGTCATCTGCAAATAATGAAATTTTTACTTCTTCTTTTCCAATCTGGATGCCTTTTATGTCCTTTTCTTGTCTCAGTGCTCGTGCAAGTACTTCTAAGACAATGTTAAATAGGAGTGGTGATAGTGGGCATCCTTGTCTTGTTCCCAATCTCAGAGGGAAGGCTTTTAGGATTTCACC